>CM076072.1:4640000-4705000 GCA_038088235.1 Zacco platypus
AAAAAGGTCCAGATAGTAAAACTTGACATTCAGTGGACTATCTTCTTTAAGGTTAACTTTAAGGAAATGCTGATAACAGATGCATTCGCAGACACCTTCAAACCTGTGGGGAAAAATATCATTAAGATCAGTTTTCAAAAGATGGAGATTCAGGGCTAATGCATCTAACGCAATGCAAAGGGTCGAATGTACATTTACGCAAAAAGTCATTGCCATGTTTAAATCAGGGTTTTACATTGTGTGTATAAACGTATATGTGTATATATATATATATATATATATATATATACACACACACATACATATATACATATTGTTATGATTGTCAGCTGAAGTGCCCGTGAGAAACACTAGAGGGCACTCCACCATGGACTCACTCTCTCACACACTCTCACGCTCATTCATTGATAAAGAACTACATTTCCCAGAAGCCCCGTACCCATTCACTGATCACCGCACCAGCTGCACCTCATTCACCAATCATTGATTACACACACACCTGAAACACATCACCTACCCCTTTTAAGCACCATTTTCACACCACACCAACTGCGAAGTCTTGATCAGCTAACCCTTATCATTTCCGAGCGTTATTACCGTGTCTTGTTTTCCTGGTCCTGTTACCTGCCTGTCTGTCTCGGATTTCGATTGTTTGCTGCCTACTCCGTTTGACCCCCTGCTTTGGATTATCGGACTATTGCTCTCTTGCCGCCTGCCTTGATCTTGTTTGCCTGGACATTATTACGACTCTTCTCCCTGACATTCCTGTTTGCTGGTATCTGACCATCTCCTGTTTGACCACGTTTGTAAATAAAGCATAAAGTTTGTAAATATATATATATATATATATATATTTTTTTTTTCTTTTTTATTATTATTTTGCATGGCCTCCTTTGGCCTTGATAAGACCTTGCATTCTTGCTAGCATTGTTTTATGTACTTTTCCACAGTCTCTGTTATTGTTCCCAAAGACTTGTGTGTGTGTGTATATATATATATATATTGTTTTTAGAAGCCGATTCATTTTGCCTTTTCAACTATGCAGCATTATGTGGTTAGTAACATTTTATTATTTGCATTTAGCATTGTTTTTCAATGCCGTCTGCCTTGCCTGCCTTCTTTATGAATACATGGACTTTCAACGCAAAACATATCCATTATTTACCCTCTGAAGGCTTTAGCTTAGCAAAGTCATTTGAAAATGAACAGATCCATTAAGTATTTCATAAAATATATCAAACTGCAGTCCGAGGCTTGATTGTTGTACGTGATCTCCATTTCATTTTGAAACAAAGAGGTGCAGTGATTGAACTGCCTTCACATACATGGGCCGACGGTGAGTAATGCTGCTCCTCACCGGGCTTTGAAAGACACCAGGTTCATTTGTCTACATTTCCAATTGGATGCGTCTAATGGCAGCAGCAGTGCATTGTTTAAGTTTGTTTGGGGCCACTGTGCAGCAGGAGAAATCGATAACCAATTGACCGTCATTTCACAACCTTTAATTTTGTTTCATGAAAGGTTCAAGGAAAGACTTTCATCAGTATTGTCCTTCCAAAGCATACAAAGAGACAAGCGTTGTTTAATATAATA
Organism: Zacco platypus; assembly: GCA_038088235.1. NCBI lineage: Eukaryota > Metazoa > Chordata > Actinopteri > Cypriniformes > Xenocyprididae > Zacco > Zacco platypus. The sequence goes on from CM076072.1 coordinate 4,641,594, forward strand.
TTGTGTTTGGAGTAAATATAATGGAAAAATATGCCGCGCACGCAGGCTGTAGTTTATGCATTGCTGTAGAAGCGGAAGTAGTCATTTGACTTACTACTTTACTACTTATATATATATACTTATTTATATAAAGATTAAAATAAAAATATTTATATATTTATAAATATATATATATATATATATATATATATATATATACATATAAATTTTATATATATATATATATATATATATATATATATATATATATATATATATATATATATATAAAATAAGTATTTATAACATTTATATAAAATTATTAAAAATAATACTTGAAATATTTAAATATAATTCTTATTTATAATTCATATTATATTCTTATTTTATTACCATTGTCTACCATTTGATTTTATTGACAAGTCCTTTTATTTGCATAGCACTTTTTACGATCCATGTTTTTTTCAAAGTAGCTGTACAGAAAATTGTGCCTTAATGTCTAAAGCCACCAGTGAGCAAGCCAAAGTCGGCAAAAATCGATGTTTATTGGACAACAGGCTCTAAATGCATCACTTTGTATCCCAGTCCCTACACTGTGCTTCACTGGGAGTCTGAGATCATTATGAGGACTGTTTGAATTGGTAAAAGCATTTGGTTGTTTTTTAGACATTAAGCTTTCAATCAATGTATTGCACTTTTGATTTACCTGGAAATTGGTTTAAGCCAAACTTGTGTTTATAAGTCAGGGCAGGAGACCAGTTGTTTCAGACCTGTTAAGTGAAAATTCTGTCATTTACTCACCCTCATGCAGTTCCAAACCGTAAGACTTTCATTTATCTTCGAAACACAAATGAAGATAATTGTTATGAAATCTGAGAGATTTCTGTCCCTCCACTGACAGTCTATGCAAATACCACTTTGGTATTAATAAAACTGGTAGTATTAAAATGGTAATAAAACTGATCTATATGAATTGAGCGGTTTAGTCCAAATTTTCTAAAGAGACACGATCACTTTATATGATGAACAGATTGAATTTAGGCTTTTATTCCCTGTGGCTTTTATTTTATTAGCTGTGGTAAATAGAACCAATGAGGTTCATTCTCGTGTTACTCAGTACTTTTGAGCTTCTACAAGAACCAATGAGGTTCATTCTCGTATTACGCAGCACTTTTGAGCTTCTGCAAGAACCAACGAGGTTCATCCTCGTGTTACGCAGCACTTTTGAGCTTCTGCAAGAACCAATGAGGTTCATTCTCGTGTTACGCAGCACTTTTGAGCTTCTGCAAGAACCAATGAGGTTCATCCTCGTGTTACGCAGCACTTTTGAGCTTCCGCAAGAACCAATGAGGTTCATTCTCGTGTTACGCAGCACTTTTGAGCTTCTGCAAGAACCAACGAGGTTCATCCTCGTGTTACGCAGTACTTTTGAGCTTCCGCGAGAACCAATGAGGTTCATTCTCGTGTTACGCAGCACTTTTGAGCTTCCACAAGAACCAATGAGGTTCATTCTCGTGTTACGCAGCACTTTTGAGCTTCCGCGAGAACCAATGAGGTTCATTCTCGTGTTACGCAGCACTTTTGAGCTTCCGCGAGAACCAATGAGGTTCATTCTCGTGTTACGCAGCACTTTTGAGCTTCCGCGAGAACCAATGAGGTTCATTCTCGTGTTACGCAGCACTTTTGAGCTTCCGCGAGAACCAATGAGGTTCATTCTCGTGTTACGCAGCACTTTTGAGCTTCCACAAGAACCAATGAGGTTCATTCTCGTGTTACGCAGCACTTTTGAGCTTCCACAAGAACCAATGAGGTTCATTCTCGTGTTACGCAGCACTTTTGAGCATCTACAAGAACCAGTGAGGTTCATTCTCGTGTTACGCAGCACTTTTGAGCTTCTACAAGAACCAGTGAGGTTCATTCTCATGTTACGCAGCACTTTTGAGCTACTGCGACAACCAATGAGGTTCATTCTCATGGAACATTCCCATTGCACAAAAGGTTCTTTATAGAGGATAAAGGGCTCGTAAAGATTATTAAAATGTTCTTTACACTGAGAAAAAATAGTTATTTTAAGAAATGTTCACTGAAAGGTTGAGGAACCCAAAATTGATTTTCTGTGGCATTGCTTCAAAAATCCATTTTTTGAAGCCTCTATTTTTAGCTATTTAGTTATTTGAGTTTAGGCAAGCTTAAGGTTTCTTTTTTCTGCACGAATGCCATTCATTTAATCTCTTGAATATTTGCACTTGTAAATATTGTAAAACAGTTCTGAACTTAGTCAGATATTATCATTTAGCAGATTCACTGGTTAGTAGTGGTTTGAGAAGATTGTTTTTTTGTTAGTAATCGACATCTGTGCTTCTCTGCTCTTGAGCAGCACCAGTCGTCATTAGTACCTTGTGTCTTTATCTCTTCTTTGCATATGTGCTCCTCAACCCATGTGAATTCTCAGGAGAAGCCTGATCGTGATCTGTCATCTTAATAAGAATCACATTAATAAAAGATAAGCTTTAAAATGCATGTGACCATCATGGGAAGTTTCGGGGCGGCTCAATCATGGCAGACCGATATGGTTCTCATTGTCGTCGTGGTTGAGTAGTGTAGCAACTCACAACCATTCTTCCTTACTATAATAGAAAATAATATCCCATTTCATTTACAGTAAAAAAAATTCTGCTTGCCAGAAATATACTGTGACAATGTTTTACAGGATGTCGCCCATTTCTGTATTTTAAATAATATTGTTATTCATAGTATTTATTTGCATCAATTTGACAGTAAAGTCACAAATGGTGCAATGAAAATGTATTTGGTGAGGAACTGTTACCAACTCATGTTTTATTGTAGCACAGTATTTTTCAGTAAAAATGACAAACATTTTTTTTACAGTGTATACAGTCATAAATTATATCCAAGTGGTTGAAAAGAATCATATAGCACCCGCATCACCGCAGGCTGCATTTGATGCTCAAGGAGCACATTTGCGATTCACTGACACTATTGCGCGATCAAATTGACGTACTATTTGCCCTGATCTCACACACGCGCAACCCTTTCCATTCATTCAATCCATTACCGGTAGTGTTAGTCGCAGTCATAAACATCAGCCAAGTTTATGAGTCATATCTCAGCTTTGTGCCTGTAGAAAAGCAAACAGCCCGTAGACTCTCTAGGGGAGCTATTTGCGTGCCACTTTTCTCTGGTGTGTGCCGCTCTGTGGCGTGCGCTTCACGAGCAAATGCTTCCCGGTGCCCCCTGTCTTTCTTATCAGTGTTATCTGCAAATGGAGCAGAGACGTTTGAAGGTCATAATGAAATTAGAAGTATTTCATCATGCCCTTGTGGAGAGAGTAAAGCGCAAGAGAGTGCAATAAATATTTTTGAACGAGGGCAGTGCCCGATCATTTCTTTCTACTCTGTGGGATGTATTATCACTGTATTTTTTTTTTCTGCCTATGCTGCTGGGAAGGTATTACAACATAGATTTTTATGATTCATCAGGGATTAAATCGATGCTGTTTGGGTTCATGCGCTCATATTTTTTAAGCTTCTGAGAAGCCCCACCATGCACAGTGTCATTAGGTTACTGGCATTACCATAAGAAAGCGTTGTGGGAAAATGTCCTTGACGTTTATTCTTTCACTGTAAGATCACAAAAGCAAAGTTTGCAAGTAATGCCTAATAGAGATGCAAATAGCAGGTTGAATGGGTGGACGTCTCTCTCGGATAGTGGCATCTTGGCGCAGGTATCAGGAATAAAGCTTTCTGGTTTGTGCTCTTAGTAATTCTGGACTTTTATTTGCTTTTACGAATGTAGCTAGTGATATATATGCAACTGTGTTAAAGGAAAGGTCTTTAATCGATACACTATATAAGCATTTTAACTATATAATGTGAATATACTACATAAGATTGAACTTTTTTATGGAAAGAAGGTGCGTGATGCTCATCCAGGCCGCATTTATAGGATGAAAATACAGTAATTATTGTGAAATATTATTACAATTTAAAATAACACAGCACAGCAGGCAGCGTATGTTCTCTTGTTCGCCACTGGAAGCAGCTTTTTTTTTTAATTATGTTTTGTAATTGTAATGTGCCAATTTGTCATATACACTGCCGTTCAAAAGTTTGGGATCGGTACAATTTTTATGTTTTATGAAGTCTTAGGAAGTCTTTTATGTTCAGCAATGCTTTAAAAAAAACAGTAATATTGTGAAATATTATTACAATTTAAAATAACTGTTTTCTACTTGAATATATAGTAAAATGTAATTTATTTCTATGATGCAAAGCTGAATTTTTAGCATCATTACTCCAGTCTTAAGTGTCACATGATCATTCTAATTCTAATTCTAAATCTGCTGATTTGTTACTCAGGAAATATTATTATCGATGTTGAAAACAGTTTTTAATGTTTAATATTATGTGGAAACCGTGATATATGTTTTCTAGGAACTGCATTTATTTGAAACAGAAATCTTTTGTAACATTACAAAAGTTTTTATAGTTCCAATCTAAGGCATTTCTCTGTTAGTTCGATCCATTGGCCGACCAAATCTGACTATTTAAGATCATTTTGGTATTGAATTATAAGTTTATATAACCGGACAATACATATACTGATTTAAAATAAAAAAAGTGTAACAAACACACTGACGGCATATTAAAATAATGCTCTTTTATGTTCCCAAATCGGAGCCTAGGATGATATTATTTTAAATCTTTAAATTCGTTGTCCCATCTTTTGTCTTTTAAATCAACAGCCTCCGAGTTTTAATATGTTATTATAACAATTACAGGGCCGAGAGAGAAAATTTAATTAGTTCTGAACGAACGGTGGGTAATTATTTAAAGAGATTTTGTATATTTGAGTATTTGTGTTTGACTCTTTTGTTAGAACAAGGTGTGACAATGGAACATTTAATTACTTTTTTTTGTCTTATTAAAAATTACTAACCATCATTTATGAGTCAGAATTGATGGCTGTTATTGCTACCATTAAGAAGGGCTGATGAATGTGTGGACAGTGTGTTGGAGGGTTGAAAATGGCTCTGTGTTTTGCTCGGCAAAGGCAATTTTGATTTTCTTTTTTTTCTCTCTTTTGTCTTCTAAAGAGTCTCACTCTCTGTGCCCTTCAAGAGGCAGGGTGAGGCATCATTACAAGGTAATATTTTCCTGCTTTAGGCGCCGGCATTTTGATCTATTTTTTTTTTGTAAGAGAAAAATATTAATATTTATACACTGTGATGGGAGGGAAAACATTTAGGCAGTTGTTTTTATTCAGATCATTTAAATTTGTAATATGTAGGGTAAAAATATGAGCAGAACTCTGATGTGAGCTGCATACGCCGCTGGTAAATGAGATGTATGAAGAGCTCTTTTAGCAGCAGAACATGCAGAAGTGCTCATAAGCAGAATTTTAGAAGCGAAGGCCTTGTGCGAGCTTAAAGGATGTTTCGTAGATGCAGGCGTTTCGAATTCTCTTCCCACTCAGATCACAGCAGGAGTGTTTAACGTGTGGTTTGTAGCATTAATGTTCACCAGAGTAAATCAGTTACCTGTTTATACAAAGAGAATGTGTTCAAATTGACTAGATGACTGGGTTAGTATTTTTAGGATGTAACGAGTCGTGGTCACGTGACGAGAGTAAGTGACGAGTTGACTGACAAGACCATGGCGGAGGATTACTGTTATGTTTTTGCGCAACAGAGCCTAGCGTATGACAAATGTCTTATCTTGTAGAATTCGCTCTCAGGACCACCGCTCCATGATCACGGAGTATGCGAATCTAATGCGAAACTAAAACGCAAGCATGATTTCAATACCCCGTATTTTGAAAGTGGCTCCTTGATGCATGCAAATATCTCCCAAAATGAAAGCTGTCTTAGGCGCAGTTGTAACCATCTCTCAGCTCTGTATCATGCTTGAAGAAAAAAATATTTGCACTTTGAATTTTGAGAGAGTACTTTGACGCATATGAAATCATACAGGAGAGAAGCCAGTCAGTTGAGTTTGTGGTAAAAACTTTGACAGTTCTTGAGTATTGTTGTCGTTTACTGCATGTGACAAATTCATGCTCAGAAAGTAGAACTGAAATAACATTCGTTACAAGATGATTAGTTAAAACATTTCAAATCCACCTGCAGACTATTTTTCTAGTCACGTGTTTCTAAAAATACATCAATGTATTTTTTAAGGATTTAAGGATTTCTTAAAAATACTGTGTAAAAATCTTGTTTCATTCTCGTGAACTCACACACACAAACACACACACACACACACACACATATATATATATATATATATATATATATATATATATATATATATATATATATATATGATATTTTTAATAGTGGGTGCAGGGCATTATAGTTCATGCAAATATCTCCCAAAATGAAAGCTATCTTAGACTGGGATATGTAGTTGTTACCATCTCTGAGGTTAGGATAGTTATATATAATATGTGAGGATAGTTATTTATAATATGTTATAGTTATACGTTATATATATGTTGTAGTTATTTATAATTAATTATTTATAATATGTCAAATAAACTGACATATTATACCCAAAAATTCTTCATACAGTGCACTTCCTAAAAAATTTATAAAAATTTTGAACCAAAAATGATTCAGACACTTTGACCTGACCATGTTTTGCTTAAGTGTTATCTGACATAATTAAGATTAATCTTTTCTGACACAATTTAACTCTGAGATCTTGTCATATTTTATTACCATTTTTTAACTGAATAAATGGTTTTAATGTGTGAAATGTTGAAGGTGTCAGAATAAATGTTGATTTGAGTGTATATACACACACAGTGTATCTCTCTCTCTCTCTCTCTCTCTCTCTGTGTGTGTGTGTGTGTGTGTGAAAGTTTTTGTGATTTACAAGGACACAAATTTGTATGTCATGGGTATTACACTGGTATTACGACGTAAACGTGAAATATGAGGACATTTCATGCGTCCTCATATTTCAAATAGCTTTAAAAACATACTAAACAAAAAATGTAAAAATGCAGAATGTTTTCTGTGATGGGTAGGTTTAGGAGTAGAGTTAGTGTAGGGGGAGAGAATGTACAGTTTGTCCATTTTTCAAATCCATTTGCAAATTTCAAACCATTTCGCCTATAGAATGTCCTCACTAAGATAGCAAAACAAACGTGTGTGTGTGTGTCTCTGTCTGTGTGTTTGTGTGTGTGTGTCTGTGTTTTGTAGAATTTTTTCCAAACACGATCACTTATAATCTTATTTAAGGTTTCTTGCACCAAAAACAGCCGTAGTTTATATTTTTTTTTCTGCAACCTCTTTGATCTTTCCAATTAAATGGACTGTTTTTGCTACTCTCTAGTTCATGCTAATTTGCTGAATAGAGCTTGATTTGTAAACATGGTTGGCCGTATTTTAATGAGCTCATGATTATTATGTCACCATCATGACTTCTCAATAAGGCTGCAGCGACTAATCGATAAAATTGATTATAATCGATAATGAAAATAAATGAACAAATTTTTCAGATTAGTCTGCAAACCATCCATCAGTCACGTCGCTTTAAAGTAGTGAATATCACATGTTTATAGACAAAAACATATGGAAAATATACACCAAGTGAGCGGCTGTAGGAAACGTGCACGAGAATGAGAATGAAACACGAGAATGCTTTATATAAAGTGCTTCAAACACAAAAGCATGAGCATTTACTGCAGCTTTCCCTGTCGTGCTTTTGACAGATTTTAATTTAAAAACTTGTTTTGGATTTTACATCCAATTAATCGAAGAAATAATCGACAAATTAATCGATTATGAGCTCTGAATGGGCTTTCATAAATGGTTTGGGTGTAGTATAGAAGGAACAAGGAAAACGGCTCCTTTAAAACATGAAATATGAACTCAAGCGATGGTTCACCGGTTCCCCTTTCAGCCTGTGTGTGTGTGTTTGTGTGTGAAGGAGTGACGTTCCTGTCCCCGCGGTCGGGCCACTCCGAGTTTCCCACTGTCACCTCAGGTCGCTCACATCGATCGACCGGCCCTCGAGGGTTATCACGTCCTCGGGCTACGCCAGGGTCACTGATGCAGGATGACAGCGCACAGCATCTCCACAGAAAGATTTCAATATCGTCAGAATTGTGTGGATTATCATACGCTCCACTGATAAAGGGAACTAATTCACGAAATGCATCTGTAACCAAATCATGTCCTTTCAGCGTGCGTCATGTTCTGGTTTACTGCAGTCGAGACGTAACTGAAACAAATATTTCCGTCGTTTTGTTATTGGAACATAATGGGGCTGCTTATGTGCGTTTTATTTCTTTGACATTTGCCCCCGAGCGCTGCGGTCGCGGGACTTTTTGCCATCCGTGGCAGAAGATGGATGATAGCCTCGAGTGAGTAACGCTGAAAAATGGTCTCTGCGTCCACTCTCGAATATACTGCCTCATTTCATCAGTTTTAACAACCTCATTTAAACGCACTTAATGACTCTTACAAATGTCCGGGTGGAGGAATGGATTCACAGGCTATTCTCCGAGGGTTGTGTCCTCCGCATCCCGTCACGCGGCCGCATGCATCTCCATTAGCGAGCAATCGCACTAGAATGCAGCTACGCACCAATTATGGGCCGTAGAGTAAAAGGCCATTGCAGAAAACACTGCGGCCGTTTGTACACATTTACTTTTTGTAGGCATCTTACAGTGCCGTTACTTCACATTACCATTTTTACTCTTCTTTCTTATTGCTTCTCCATGCAGGTGATTTGTCATGATTACTGGATTATCTCTAATGGGAGATGAATTTGGGCTTTAGTGGTTGATGTCTAAGTCGTATGGTTACTTGGCTTAGTTTTCCATTTCTGTCAGGACCACTGTCGTCTTAGAGTTTGTATTGGCGGTTTGGTTCCGTTCTGGGCAACTCCCTGCGCATTCATCCAGCCTAGCGTGAATAAGAGCAGGGAAGGCAGCAATAGCTGAGGGTACCAGAACAGAACCAACACAAATGTGCAGATATTATTAATGTCAATAATTTAACATGTACACATTTTTCAAGAATTAAGCTGAATCAGAAGGCCAAATCCTGACTGACGAGAGGAGCTGGGGATGGAGGAGGGTAATTCGCTTCTGAGAAGGGCTACCGATAATACTGAAGCGCTTATATTGATAGGCGTTGTATTCCTAGAAGTCAGCTGATGCAAGCTTGACTGAAGTGACCTGCCAGAACTGACGCTACACTTGATTTTTCAGTAAATAATTTAATTGATCATTAGTAGTAGTAGTAGAAGCAGTGGCAACAGTCATATTACTAGAAATAATAACATACAGTATTGTTCAGAATCCATTTCAAATACCTGTGATATCATGAATAATAATGTATTTATTTATCTATATATATATACACTCTAATCTTCAGTGTCACATGATCCTACAGAAATCATTCTAATATGCTGATTTGCTCCTCAAGAAACATTTATTGTTATCAATGTTGAAAACGATTGTGCTGATTTAATAAATATATATATATATATATATATATATATATATATATATATATATATATATATATATATAATACAGCAGTTGTGTGCAAATGATGCTTCACAAAATGATCCTTCACAAAATGTTTTCTAATGGGAAATATGAGTTTACGAGATGTTTGAACAACATGAGGCTGAAGTTTTTTTTTTTATCCGGTAAAATACTGGAGTGTTTTGTGAAATTTATGTAATTCATTGCAGCATCTCTGCTCATTTCTGCAGATCTCTTCACTGATCTTAATCTTTGCTCAATGATCTGTTTTCAGGTATTAAAAAAAGCTTTAATTACTCGCTCACTTAAATCAGATAAAGTGTATCTAGACTTAATTACTGTCGGTGAAGAGGTCAACTTGAATAACACAAACAATTAGCTTCAGTGTAGACGCCAATGCGCATTAAAAGGACATCAGTCCCATACATCAATATGCCAAAATGATGCATTGTTTAAGGCATGATTTTGTTATTGAAGTGACGTCTTGATTGTCAGACTGTGGTTTGCATGTAAACAGCATTTTATATTCACTTAAAGAGTTAGTTCACCCAGAAATTAAAATTCTGTCATTAATTACTCACCCTAATGTCATTCTACACCCAGAAGACCTTCGTTCATCTTCAGAACACAAATGAAGATATTTTTGATGACATCCAATGACTCAGTGAGCGAGACCTGCATTGACAGCAAGTTAATTTACACTTTCAAGCTACTAAAGACATATTTAAAGCAGTTCATGTGAGTACAGTGGTTCAACCTTAATATTATAAAGCGACGAGAATACTTTGTGCAACAAAAAAACTAAATAATGACTTTTCAACAATATCTAGTGATGGCCGATTTCAAAACACTGCTTCGAAGCTTTATGGATCTTTTGTTTCGAATCAGTGGTTCGGAGCGCATCAACTGCCGAAGTCACGTGATTTCAGTAAACGAGGCTTCGTTACGTCATAAGTGTTTTGACAACTCAATAGTTTGCATGACTTTGGCAGTTTGATACGTGAACCGAATCACTGATTCGAAATAAAAGATTCATAAAGCTTTGAAATCACTAGATATTATTGAATAAAGTCGTTATTATGTTTTTTTTTGTTGCACAAAGTATTCTCGTTGCTTTATAATATTAAGGTTGAACCACATGAACTGTTTTAAATATGTCTTTAGCAGCTTGAAAGTGTAAATTAACTTGCTGTCAATGCAGGCCTCACTGAACCATCAGATTTCATCAAAAATATCTTAGTTTGTGTTCTGAAGATGAACGAAAGTCTTACAGGTGTGGAACGACATGAGGGTGAGGAATTAATGACAGAATTTTCATTTCTGGATGGATTAACCCTTTAAACAAAGTATCCAGATGATTTAAGATGAATGATGAATGATTTTATATGAATGATTTTACAGATACGCTTTTTGTGTTTTGTTTTGTATAGATTAATCACCATTTGGATGCAATTTACAGTAGATTTCATCAGCCATTTGTGATTTCTATTCATTACAAATGAATATATTCATAATAATTTTATTTCATTTGTAAAGTTTTGAAGCAGAAATAGTCAGTTATCCTGATGTTGCTGCTTTGTCTACATCCTGCTGTGAAATAGGCATCTTCGTTTTGCTCATAGATAAGTGGATGCTAGTTAGAGGGATACTTTTGTAATTGATCTTTCTGCCATCATTTTATTACTTCTGCACAACATCTCATGGGACTGAAATGGTCTCATTAGTGTAGGTGTGTGTGTGTGTGTGTGTGTGTGTGTGTGTGTGTGTGTGTGCAGAGAGGACAAACTAAAGCTTAAACAGCAGATGGGAATTGAACACCTGGCAAGACTGTGGGAGAAGAGTTTGATCTTTGTGCCGTGCGTCCGTCTGATGTGTTTGAGCTCTTTTAATGCATCGCTGGAAATTCAGCCATTTAGTTGTCAAGAAAATTAGAAACGACAAGAAAAAAAAGTCTGAATGTTTTACCAGAGTGAATTTCACTCTCATTTTAGTAAGTAGATATTTCTAAACTTCCTGTATGCTGGAGTTGGTGGGGAAGGAAGAATACATTATATTTTTTGAAAGATAACACCAGGACAAGGATACATATACTTATATAATACTATATTTTATATATACTTATAACACTTTTATATAATAAGATTATATATATATTAATAGAAATTTCATATATAAAATAAATAATAATAAAACATTATTACATATTATATGTGATATATAATTAAAATATTAATATGTAATTAACTTTGAAATTAATTTTTTTAATCACATTTTATTATTTATTTTAGCTTATTAAATTTCTATTAATATGTTTTATATAAATTATATATATATATATATATATATTAATATAAATTTCATATGTATAATAAATAATAATAAAACATTAATACATATTATACGTGATATATAATTAAAATATTAATATGCAATTAACTTTGAAATTTATTTATTTTTTAATTTCCTTTATTTTAGCTTATTAAATTTCCATTAATGTATATATATATATATATATATATATATATAATGTCTTATATTTTCATATCAATTTAACAGTGCATTTTCCACATACAGTAAAGTATACAGCGTTCACACACACACACACACACACACACACGCACACACATATATATGTGTATATATATATGTGCTGTATATGTTATGTGCAGTCTTTTAGTCCCAGTCCATCTCTATATGAGTCACGTGATGCCTCTGCTTAGATCATCATGTAAAGAGGTTGGAATGGATCAACACAGCTAATGTGAGGAGCACAAACACTAATGCAGATAAATGCAGAGCTGATCCGAGGCCGATCACATTATGCCTCTATAGGAAAAAAATCATTCAGCGCTTTCAAAACATGAGAGCATGATATATTTTGAACAAAAACAACAGAAGATTACATTCCTGATCTGCAGCAAATTTCAATTTTGAGTGTGAAAAAAATGAGTTGGACAAGCATAGCTGGATGAGACTAGCCATTGTTTGGTGAAATACAACATTTTCTAGACCCTTTATGAAGCTGTTGGGTCTACAAAGAGATAAACTAGAAATCGACAAATACATGTGCTTTTTGTGAAGAAAAAGTGAGTTGTGCCAGTGCAAAATGTGGGCCGTTGTGCAAGTGTGTTGTGTTTTAGCATGTGTTCTGAATGGTTGCTGGGCATTACTGACTGGCTCAAGCCAAAGACTTTGATATTAGCCTCTCATACATCACAGAGCTCTTTGTTAAGGGTCAGTATGAAACTGTCAGCACTCCGCTCAGAAAAACAAAAGTTAGACAGATCTGCATTTACACTGCATGTGTTGAGGATGAATAAGCATCAGGTGCTTGTTGTGAGCATGAATTACCCCACAACTCACGCTGCTGTTTCTTTATGGCGGTTCGTGATTTTTCTCTGTGATTGGCAGGCATGTGGTTTGGGACGGAGGAGCTAGCTGATGTTCGACAGTCCGCTGGGGCTTCTCCTCCATTTAATGACCCGATTTCCTGCCGATGTGCTCGCATTGACAAAGCCGTGGCCAGGACAGAATCAGGCTATTTTTGCCCACTGGTAATTGGATAGAAAAAGCGAAGAGGTTCCTGGGGAAAATGACATCATCACTCTGAGGAGATGTGTACTGTTATTTATGGTGCCGGTGTTTTTTGTTGTGCCGGTCAACATCATTTAGATGCACCTGTTTGCCACGGTCAGCTTTTCTTTCTTTAAATACATTCACAGCCTAAGGCAGTGTGGACCAACTACCACCAATCCAAAAATAGATACAAGTGCACTATTTTATTTTTTATTTTTGCCTTTGAGCGTGTTTTCTTTTCTTTTGTGCTCAACCTTATTCTATTTTAGTGCTGGGCCGTATACCGGTTCATATGGAAAACCGGTTTCAATTTCGAGACCGATATGTATTTCACCGCCATACCGGTGCGAAGCTGAAAGAGCTGCTGTATCTTCAGTGGCCATGAAGGGTTATGTAGAGTGTATAGAGAGTATGGCAAGCCGTTTTGACTTTTATTCATTTTCAGGATATGAACTTGTGATATCAACTACATTTTCACTAGTTAAAATGTTAATTTTTGATATCAGGAATAAGATTTCCACTAGTAACAATGGCAATTTTTGATATCAAGAATTAGATTTCCACTAGTGACAACGTTAATTCTTGATATCAACAATTGAATTTCTACTAGTATAAACTATAATTGTTGATATCAAGAATTGTATTTTTACTAGTGAAATCTCGCCATAGGCTGCCATTCAAATTCAATTGTTGATATCAAGAATTCATTTCTTACTTGTTGAAATTCCAGTTTCACATATCAGGAATACAATTCTTACTAGTAAAAATGCAAATGTCTGATATCAACAATTGAATTTCTGCTAGTAAAAATGTTCATTTCTGATATCATGAATGTGGTTGTTACTAGTAAGAAAGCCGTTTTAGATATCAGAAATTATATTGATATCAGGAATTCATTTTCAGATATCATATATAACAGAGTTATATAATATATATCCCCTGTACTGACAGTTAAATATGCCAAAATATAGGTCCAGTGGGAAAAAAAAAAAAAAAAAAAATTAAAAAAAACGTGATATACCGCGAAACCGCCAGAATCTTAAAAAAAAAAAAAAAAAAAAAATACGTGATACAGATTTTTGGTTAAACCGCCCAGCATTATTATATATATACAAATATAACCGGGGCATGTCGTCACAATACGTAGAGTAGGTTTTCACAAAGGAGTTTCCCATTAAAAAAAACATATTATATTCTTTTTAACCAAATTTACTAAAACCGATTCATAAAAATAATTCATAAAAAATGTGAAAAAAAAAAATGAAACTGTTCCTTTGGTGTCACCACTAGTCAGTTTCTCTATTAGTTTGCATTCATCAGTTCTCCCACCACTCCTTTATTGTCATGGTCACTAATATGATTTGCCATCATGTTCAGCTGTGTTACCCTTCATGTGTTTTCAGTGTTCATTGTCCGGTCTCGTTAATGTTCTGTGGTGTTCGTTTACCTGCCTTCTTTTGGAGTCTATATGGAGTCTATGTTTGTATCTTCATCTCCATGTGTGCTCCAAATATTGTAATTGATACTAAATTAATTTATAAAAATTAATAAAATAAAAATTATAAATTGCTTAAATGACTATATGGCCTTATAAAAAATGTGACAATTTGCAGAATCTACTTTCATTGTATAATTGAATCTTGCCCTTTTGTATTGCATATGTTTATTGTGTTTATTAAAATACAAGTTATTCCAATTTGAGACTGTAATTTTAAGTATTAAAAGAAGGAAAAGAAAAAAAAATGTTGTCACTCATCACTTCTGACTCAAAATCCCATTTTTGTCACATACAACCTGCAGCGTATAATTTATATATACACGTGTGTAGCATAGCAATGTCAGCGATAAATAAATAAATAAAGATTGTCCATCTGTTGATCTGCCGTCCTCACTGTGCACCAGTCTTCCCGCCTCAGTGCTGTTGTAATGTCACACTGTATAAAGTTCATCTTCTGCTGGTCTATGACTTTCTCCCTGTGGTCTTTTTGTTGACAAGTACCAGATATTTTGTGACCAAACGAGTGGCCGTCAGTGGCATTTATAGGACCCAACATGAGGCATTTCTCTCGCTCTCAATTGTTTTTGTGATTCAACTTCCCGCGAGGGACAGCCATTGTTACATGTCCTATCAGCAAGATTTTTAATACTTAATGTCTGTCGCAAAACTACAGAGTCTTGATTAAATTTGAATCAGTGTGAGTCAGGAGTCTGTTATGATCATGATCATGTGCGACTCAAAATTAGCAAAATTATGTTGCCTTGTAAAATACCTGGTTTCGACCAAAATGTACGGCAGCGTTGTGTGTACGCTTCCCAGAATGCAATCGCGAACATTGTAAATGCGATTTTAGAAGTATATTTTATTGCTGTGGATAAAAGCATCCGCTTAAATATGCAGGACATGCAATATGCATAAATCATTTGAGCTTGTTGGAGTATTGAGCATAGCAGCATGATAATGCCAGAGATGGTTGGAATAAACCGTGAGCATTAGTTTGTTTGTGCACCGAGATGAAAAATATGGACAAAGAAATGGAAAAAATGAAAATTAGCAGCACATTCGGTCAAAAACTGAATCCAAAAAATAAATAATAATTTAATAATCAAATTTATTTACTCTCAAATAGCTGAAACCGAGCTGTACAAACATTTAAATTGTACATAAGGCAATTTATTATCAACTTTTGGTAATACTTTATTTTACAGTGTCATTGTTACATATGTTACATGTAGTTACTGTAGTAATAACTATAAATGATGCATAATTACAAGCAATTAACCCTAAACCAAACCCTCATCCTAACCCTAACCCTATAGTAAGTTCATGTAGTTAATTATTATTACTCAATACTTAAATACATAATTTGACTGTTACACAGACACCTTAAAATAAAGAGTATCTTTTTGTTGGTGAAATATAAACATTTAAATGACAATAAACTCATTACAGATTTATTCAAACATTTTTCTAGCTAACTAAAGTGTTTATGGACATTGAATAGCTTTCTTGAGGTAAATGTAACCTTAAGTATTGCCTACAAGCTGTTTTGTTGTCTTCTTTTCCCGGTTGAAATGCTGATTGAGCGATTACATGAGACAGGATTTATTTCGGTAAGTTACTTCTGGTGTTCACCCGTGTTTATTTCATTATTATTTCAACTAAAGTGGAGATGAGTTAATCAGTTCATGTGTGCTTGATTTGGGCTGCCGCCTGAACAGCAATTTGTCATGCCATATTAAGGCACAATATGTTTTTTTCGCCGCTAGGGGTCGCTAAACTCTTCACAACAATAACAAAGGCATAGTTTGATGACGCAGTGAATGAGTGGAACATAGAACTTGTTGTCATGCCGACTGATCTAATAATGTTTATGGATGAGTGAACGCATGTTTTTAACATGACTGTGGAATGAAGCTGGACGTGGCCGAGAATCTTACCGAACTAATCGGAATCTTACCGATTCTACCAAACTACTCATAAATGCTACTCATACAGGTCAGTTTATTTGACGAATTAAAACTGTGAGGTAACGCAGCGCTGTTTTACTCGGTCTAACGTTACACTATCATACTAAACTGTATTTGACTGTGTTGAAAGTTGTAATGTTTAGTATTAGTTGTTGTCTGATTGAGACGTAACAGTAAGCTAGATCAACATTAGATTATCATACTGATGATATTCTAACCCTTCGTCGTGTTGAGCTGAATAACATTGATTAGTCTTATGTTTCCTACATTTGCTTATCTTGTCTAATAACGTGCAAGAGCGATGTCTCTGTCAAGTCTAAGTTTGTCGCAAAGCTCTCGCCATCTCCTAAACGCCACGCCACGATATTGATCCTCGTTTTATTTCTCCTTTTGTCCCAAAGTTTGCTCGCCATGGTCCATAATGTTCGAACGAAACAACAGCAGCGTGCTGCTAGACGTTACACTGCTCCTCACGCCATGCTTACTATGCAGTACAAGCGGAAACCAGGGATAACGCAGATATTACGTCATTGACAGGCGCAAATGACAAGAGAGGGACGAGCACTATTTAAAATTGTGATTTTCTGTGAATTTACAAACTCTTTGAAATATTTAGGATAATGTTTGTACATAACTGAATGACTTTTTGGATATTTTAATATAAAGATTTTACATATTGTGCTGTTTTTTTTACATAAAATAGCTGTTTCGGCTGAAAATTTTCAGTAGCTGAAATTTTGTTGCATCCGTATTTGTTATTGTAACAGATTTATTCTTCTTCACATAAAAATCTGTTTTTGTTGCAGTTGTTGCGACTTAATGTGTTTTGTTGTGTTGCAAGACATGGACTTTTATGGAGCTGTGTGCTTCAAATCATTCATTTATGAAGGGCCATATTGGGTAGGATGCCCATATTCACAGTGACAGGGACAAAGCAACCGGAAGTCATTCATTTTCAATGAGAGTTGGTGATTTGAGGCACCAGTGACCCTTTCTACTTGAGCATATAGTGTATTTTTAATGCAAAAGAGCAGTGATACAATGCAGTGATTGCTAATAGCTAACCTTTTATTTCACCATCCTTCTGGTATTTTATCCATTCATTTTCTCACTTTTCTCTTGTTACAGATTTCAAACTTTAATATGAACTATATATATATATATATAAAATATAAACTATGTTTGAAAATCATTTAACACTGTGTTTTATGAAATTGAAGTACATTGTGTTTCTTGAGCAGCAAATCATCGTGTTAAAATCATGTGAGTAATGATGCTGAAAATTCAGCTTTGCACCACAGGAATAAATTATATTTTAAAATATATTTAAATAGAAAACAGCTATTTTAGATTGTAATAATGTTTCAGAATATTACTGTATTTTTGATCAATACAGTCTGTGTAAGCATAAGACACCTCGTGCAAAAATATGAAAAATCTAATCGACCTCAAACAGTAGTGTATACAGTAAATATTCAGTATACAGAAATATATAATAAAGGATGTGTGTAGGTAGGCATATTCAATATGGCAGCTTATGGCAGTTCAGTCTTGAAAGGTTTATACATTAG
The DNA here is from genome assembly GCA_038088235.1 of Zacco platypus. Taxonomy (NCBI): domain Eukaryota; kingdom Metazoa; phylum Chordata; class Actinopteri; order Cypriniformes; family Xenocyprididae; genus Zacco; species Zacco platypus. The sequence continues at coordinate 4,659,716 of CM076072.1, forward strand.
CGTTAAAATCAAATTCTGTATAAATGAATGTGATTTTTTCTTCCAGAACCCAACTGTTCAATAAATGAGAGTGAATAGTGAAGCTTGATATAGGAACATCTACAGTGACTTGGTGATTTTTTTTTTTTTCTCCCAGCAGTAGTTTGTCAGTTCTCAAAGAATTCTGGGAATTCTTTTAAGTCGGATGACAAGTGAACCTCGGCAACCCACGTTTGAGTGTTAAAACCAATCTTACAGAGCACTTACATTTCACGCTTGATATCCGACATATGAAAATGTATAGCAGCTCAGCTAAATATGTCAGAACAGTTCCGACAGATCTGAATTCGAATGTCAGACACATTTTCCACTTTGCCCTTTTCTGTCCTCTTTTGACCTGCCTAGATGTTTGCACTTCACTCTACATTAATGGTCAAGTGATTCAGCACTTTCAGGTCTTTTTCAGATCAGATTTTGGCGTGTCCATTGTTTACCGGGCATGCAGTTGTGTGGGTTAAAGAAAGGGAAAAGAATGAAAAGGGGAGTTGAGACATTTTCTTTCTTTCTTTTTTTTGGCTCTTTGGGTCAAAGTGGTAGTTATGTTCCGTGAATCAGTTTCGGGCCAAGTGAAAATAGCATGTCAAAGGAGATGATGTGACGCCTGGTGATAGATAGAGCTTTCTTCTTGAGCTACAGCTCTTTCTCTCTCTGCTGCCCCCCGACTGTGCCGCCATATTCTCGTTGGCTGCAACATGTTGGAAAAGGAAGATGAAATAAAATCAAAAAACCCATTTCGCCTCTGGTTCGTGTTTGCCAGCAGCATATTCCAAGTTTCTACATGATCCCTGCAGTCCGGAATTAGTGGAAAATATTGTCTGTGGCAGGCAGAATCAGTGAACAGGTGGTGTTATTGAAATTTTGATTTTCATTGAATTTTGTATGTACACTGATATCCTCCGCCTTGGACTGTGAGACGCTTCTTGCAATGAAATAAGGCCACGGAGGTTATAATTCTGACAAGGCACATGAGGTGCGGGTTGTTTTGTTTTGACCTATCTGTTTAAATCAAGCATGAGGGAAGAATAGATCTGGCACATGAGCTGAAGTAACAGTATTCTAGCTGAATGATGATAAAATGATTGAACTGGCATATTTTCTTTTTTTATTTTGCTTCTTTTTTGACAATAGCTCAAATACCATGAAGTATTGTAGACGTAGGGCTTTTGAACTTACTATATCCCATAATATCAGAAAAATTCTTTTTAGTTGTCTTCTAAAGCAGGCATCATTATCACTGCAATGGCTCATGCATAAGTTTGAGATTTGAATAAACTTTACCAGACATGCAACATTTTATCAATTTGTTCTAAAAGTTGCATATGAAAGTTATTTGTGCTTTCTTTGTAGGCATGCGTGTTTTTACGGAAGCTTGTTTCTGCCACAGAATAAAAAATGTGACTTTTTATCTCAAAATTCTGACTTTTATAAACTAGCAATTGCAAGAAAAGCTCAGAACTGTGAGATATATCTCGTAATTCTGAATTCTTTTCTCGTAATTGTGAGATATAAACTCACAATTGCGACTTATAAATTCCAATTCTGAGGAAGAAAAGTGAGACAAAAAGTTGCAATTACCTTTTTTATTATTTATTCAGTGGCAGAAAAAAACTTCCATAGTTATCAGTGTATAAAGCAACACCCTAGCAACCATCCATAACATCATAGTGACGATATCGCAACGTGCTAGAAACCTCTCATTGTCCTCATCAGCATCAAAGCAACACCCGAGACCTTTTCTCGCAAAATGCGAGAAACCACTTAATCTCATCATCAGCGTCATAGCAACCCCCTATAGCCATCCATAACATCATAGTGACCATTGAGCTATGAGCTAGAAAAGACTTAAAGTCCTCATCAACGTCATAGCAACACCCTAGCAACCATCCATAACATAGTGACCACCTAGCGACATGCGAGAAACCACTTAATCTCATCATCAACGTCATAGCAACCCCATATAGCCATCCATAACATCATAGCGACGATATAGAAACGTGCTAGAAAAGACTTAAAGTCCTCATCAATGTCATAGCTACACCCTAGCAACCATCCATAACATAGTGACCACATAGCAGCATGCGAGAAACCACTTAATCTCATCATCAACGTCATAGCAACCCCCTATAGCCATCCATAACATCATAGTGACCATTGAGCTATGAGCTAGAAAAGACTTAAAGTCCTCATCAACGTCATAGCAACACCCTAGCAACCATCCATAACATAGTGACCACCTAGCGACATACGAGAAACCACTTAATCTCATCATCAACGTCATAGCAACCCCCTATAGCCATCCATAACATCATAGCGACGATATAGAAACGTGCTAGAAACCACTTAAAGTCCTCATCAATGTCATAGCTACACCCTAGCAACCATCCATAACATAGTGACCACCTAGCAACATGCGAGAAACCACTTAATCTCATCATCAGCATCATAGCAACCCCCTATAGCCATCCATAACATCATAGCGACCATTTAGCTATGTGCTAGAAAAGACTTAAAGTCCTCATTAATGTCATAGCTACACCCTAGCAACCATCCATAACATAGTGACAACATAGCAACATGCGAGAAACCACTTAATCTCATCATCAACGTCATAGCAACCCCCTATAGCCATCCATAACATCATAGCGACGATATAGAAACGTGCTAGAAAAGACTTAAAGTCCTCATCAATGTCATAGCTACACCCTAGCAACCATCCATAATATAGTGACCACCTAGCAACATGCGAGAAACCACTTAATCTCATCATCAACGTCATAGCAACCCCCTATAGCCATCCATAACATCATAGCGACGATATAGAAACGTATTAGAAAAGACTTAAAGTCCTCATCAACGTCATAGCAACACCTTAGCAACCATCCATAACATAGTGACCACATAGCAACATGCGAGAAACCACTTAATCTCATCATCAACGTCATAGCAACCCCATATAGCCATCCATAACATCATAGCGACGATATAGAAACGTGCTAGAAACCACTTAAAGTCCTCATCAACGTCATAGCAACACCCTAGCACCCATCCATAGCATTGTGGTTTCGGGTTTGTGCGCTCACATTTTTTACAGTAAATGAAATAAATCTATTTTTTTTTTTACATTTTGTAAATATGCAGGAAGGCTTTTGTATTTCATTCTGATGGGGGCAGATGCAGCAGTTCTGGTTAATGGAGTGTAGTGCAGCTTTTTAATGTCTCAATGTCAACTTCCTTATACTGGTAAGCACGAGAGTGATTAACATTTTATTACTGCCCTGTTGCTGACCCGGCACCCTCTTTCTGTCTAATTCGCACTTTAATTCACTCAAGACTTTTTTTTCTCTCTTCCTCCATCTCGCTCTCTTCTCGGCTCTGGTACACACAAACACACACACACGCACACACACACAAACACACACACACACACACACACACACACACTCTCTCTCTCTTTCTCCCATCGGCTTCGGCCCCATTCTTGCAGCATTCCTACATGTCAGTCAAATAACATGTTGTTGAGCAGCACGTTTACGCCAGCAGGAGCAGATGTCTCCCGCATGCCCTGTCCTGCCGGTCCCGACTGAGTCACTCGCCCACCTCTCTATGGAACGGCCCACTTCCCTGCAGCTCTCTCTGTTTCCCAAGAATAATCACTCCTTTCATGGTCTGCTGTGAATGAGGAGTCTTAGGAAGTTGAGAGACTAGAGAAGTAAACAGAGGAGATCAACAGATCTATATTAGCACGCTGTATGCATAAGACTGTTTAGAAGGTTTCCTAGTCAAGGAGTTGTAATGTACCTGGAGAGAGCGATCCGTTAGCATTGCCATTCATCTTGATAGCAGGTACCCGGCAGCCCTATTGGAAGTACATGACCTGAATGCTGCCAGCTTTGCTTCATGGCCACATTTTTTGAGCCCATAAAATGCTATGTGACTGATTTTTCTGAATTAGAACTGTTCACAATATAACAGCAAGTCTATTTCATACTGTCAGCACTTGTGTGGGATTTTATTAATTAACTAATTTTATTTTTTTCCAAATTATTATTATTATAATTTTTTTTTACGTTTTAATTTTTCTGGATACCATTTTTTTTCCTTTTATTTTTATTGGACTGTAATCAAAAAGCATGTCTAATTGAAATCATTAAATTTATACAATTTATTAAAAGTTTAACTAATTTTTTTTTTTTTAAATTTAATTTTAATGATAAAAAGCATGTCTAATTGAAATCATTAAATGTATACAATTTATTAAAAGTTTAACTAATATATTTTTTTTAAAAAACTTTAATTTTAATAATAAAAAACATGTCTAAATGATCGAATTAATAAAAAACAACAAAATTAATTATTTTTATTTTCTTAATTTATCTTTTTTTGATAATGAAGGCATAAAACATTAATTTATCTTTTAATCATGTGAATTTAAACAAACTGTTTTTGTCAAACAAAGTGCTGCACAATAGTTAAAATTAAAACATGGAAGAAAAGTTGTGATTATTCCTTAAAAATAGTTTTAATAATAATATATTTCTGTGACCGAATTTTTATTTTGACGGTTTGCCATGAAGACCTTCGAGTTTCTCTGTGTTTATGATATAACGATAGATTTTCTCAAATTAAACGGTAACGAAGTGACTCTCCGAGCGGCTCCGGAGATAGATTTCATGCGTTCATGTCCTCATATTGTGAGGCGGTACGCAGGATTCACATTTAAATAATCTTTTTGCGGGTCAGACTGTCTAAGTCGGTGATTCTTGTTGAAAATAAGGTTGAATGAGACTATGGTGATAAATGTCTGGCTGTGGTAGACTAGCGATTGCGTAATCCTAAGGCTTGTGTTTAATGCTCCACAGATGTTGTCAGGTAGGTCATTGCCCTTTAAAACACACAGTAGCTCTCCTTGCGAAAGAAACAAAAAAAACAAACTGAATTGGTTCCTCAAGTGCTCGACATTGCTATTCATCTTGGCTTTCGTTTGATCAAGGGTCCTTGGGTTACCCAAGGCAGTAGAACAATAGAGGCATAAAGAAGCCTCCGCGCCCCCCGCTGGACAGAGGGCCATTGTCTGCCGTCCCCCCGCCGTTGATGTGTGGTGTGCTTTGGAGCGCCGGACAGGATGGTGGAGTGGAAAGAGATCTATTGGCGCTGGATCACCACCGGTCCCCTCTGTTCGTTTGAAAAAAGACCCTGTGTTCGCCACACTCAACGGCCGTATTCTTCACGTCGGCTGGCATGCGTGGAGAGCCTCGCTGTAACATGAGAGCTTTGCAGGACGTACAAAATCAGGGGGGTTGTGAAGAGGGTCTTGAATCACATTCATTATTTCTTCAAACACAAATAGAAGCTCTTTGTCACGATGTGAAAACACGATCGGATTGCAGCGACCAATTTCGCCAATTACGCTGTAAACTACACCGGTGCGTTGTCGCTGCTAGCCTGGCTTGTATTTTCTGGTTCGGTTTGACAAATGTCGACCACTTTCTGCTGTGAATGTGTCTATGTTTCAGCTCGGGTTGGTGCGGGATTACTGTATGCATGCTAGCCTGCTATAAAGAGAGGTAGTTCAGAGCGGGAAGCGGGTAACCATGGTGATATTTACTTCAGCTCCATGCTTGGCTGCGGCGCGCTCAGATAAGGTCCTTTTGGAATCGTTTCTGACCAATCTGGCTCCTGCCAGAACAAGACACATCCCCCGTACCTCATTTATGTACCTGTACGGGGAAAATCATAGTGATTACATTTTTCAAATGGCCGAGGAGTGATTGACCCGTTATAAGTGCCGTGCAGTCGGGCTACCTACTCATGCATTAAAAATGACATTTAAGAGATTACATTGTAGAAGTTGTAGTCTTTATAATGTGCGGCAGTGAATGCATTTAATGGAGGAAACTCTTGAGTGATGTGACACCATTAGCCTGATGAGAAATGATTTGTGCAGAGTTCGTTTTCGTCTGAGAGCGTATGCTTGCATGTAACTTCGCTAAGAATGAATTGACCCTTCGGTGAATTCAGCCCTCTTGGTTTCTTTTGCCAACTCAGACAAGCTTTACAGAACTTTCCATAGAAATGAATTGGAGATTTCAGATATATAGAGAAATTTGTGTTCCACCTGTAATGAGTTCAACATCACACAATTTGTATTTTTTTTTAAATTTTATTTTATATTTTATTTTATTTTTACAAAGAAGAACATACATATAAATGGGATTTTTAAAGAAACATTGCTATGTCCTAATAGTAAGATACCTATTATAAGGTTTTTTAGTGGTTTTTAAAAATATTTTATTTTATTTTATTTTATTTTATTTAATTGGAAATTATTATTATGTTGGTAAAAAACAAATTGTGACAGTGCAAACCTTTCTTATTTTCATGTTTCAATAAATTGAGCAGTGATGAGATTAAAGCTGCAGAGACTAAAGTTTCAATAAACGCATCTCTATATATGTCACACATATGTCTGTTTAGTTTAGATCTGTCTAGTCTGTTTGACTTTTAGTTAATCACCGTGTTTCCTATTAAGTCTTGTAAGCTGTCCTTGTCTAATTATCTGTGTATTTAAGTTCCTGCCCGTCTTATGTTCATTGTCTGTCTTATGCACACTGTTACGAACGCTCTACCTGTGATCCTATGTTTGTTAATAAATCGACCTTTGGACTTTCCCTGTTTTCGTCTTCTGTGAGACTCACTGCGTTACTATATATATATATATATATATATATTTTTTTTTTTTTAAGAATAGCTTATCTTTTTCTTAAGTTTAATATATTTTTTGATTTCACAAACAAGAACATGAATATACAGTGGGGAGAACAAGTATTTATACAAGTATATATAAAGTATTTATATGTAGTATTTATAACAAGTATATATATATATATATATATATATATATATATATATTTTTTTTTTTTTAAGAATAACTTATCTTTTTCTTAAGTTTAATATATTTTTTGATTTCACAAACAAGAACATGAATATACAGTGGGGGGAACAAGTATTTATACAAGTATATATAAAGTATTTATATATAGTATTTATAACAAGTATATATATAATATACATATATATATATATATATTTTAAGAATAACTTATCTTTTTCTTAAGTTTAATATATTTTTTGATTTCACAAACAAGAACATGAATATACAGTGGGGGGAACAAGTATTTATACAAGTATATATAAAGTATTTATATATAGTATTTATAACAAGTATATATATATATATATATATATATATATATATATTAAGAATAACTTATCTTTTTCTTAAGTTTAATATATTTTTTGATTTCACAAACAAGAACATGAATATACAGTGGGGAGAACAAGTATTTGATACACTGCCGTTTTTGCAAGTTTGCCCACTTAGAAACCATGTAAGAATGCAATAAAATGCAAATTAATTATTTACAAATCATTCAAAGTGATTTTCTGGATTTTTGTTTTAGATTCCGTCACTCACAGTTGAAGAGTACCCATGATAAAAATTACAGACTTCTACATGGTTTGTAAGTGAACAAACCTGCAAAACCGGCAGTGCATCAGATACTTGTTCTCCCCACTGTAAATGGGATTTTTAAAGAAAAATTGCTATGTCCTGACTGTAAGATACCTCTTATAAGGTTTTGTAGCTTTTATTTTATTTTATTTTATTTGTGATGCATTAGGGGTTGTTCTTTATTCATGTATTGATTGATTGATAAATAAATACTGTATTTATTTGTGCTATCTGGGTATTGTGATCCTCCTTTGGTTGTCAGTGAGTAACATCCTGGGTTTTGCACTGAGCATGAATAGAACTCTTTAGTGAGTTCTGTCCTCATTGTTTATCTTGCATCATATGCATGTTGTGCGCTTACTGTGTCCTTCGCTCCCCACAGAATAGAATAGACAATCTTCCCTGTAACTAGATGCTTGCAACAGAAAAATCCCAGGCCGCCGCTGACTACAAACGTTAAACTTCTTTGTGCTGAAGAGCATGAGCACATTTATTTATTTATTCATTTATTTTTGGCTGCTTGGTTTTGCACAGGACACACACACACACACACACACTATCCCAGGCTGTTTTCTGTTGAGTCAGGGAAGCCATCTGCCACACAGCGATAATGGCCCGCCAGGGACGTGGGGCCTGGTATAACCAGAGATGAATTAAAATGGTGAGAAAATAGAGAATGCTTGGCTACGCTTAAGTCCTACCACGTTTTACAGTGTCTGTCATCGCCCACCCCCACTGATGTCAGCAGATGCCCGTAAAAAGTCTGAAATGTGCATTTTATGCGTTGCTCACCAGGGCTGCGGGAAAATTTGATATGGAATATTGTGTTTTGATACAATTGAGCTTATAAAAACCCGAGCCGGGTGAGGAAGATTTAACATTTCGTGACAGCTGGTCGTAGGAAATGCATAGGATTATTACATCTGAAAATACCACGTCATAAAGGATGCATTTTTACGAGGATTAGAAAACACTTGGGAGATGAACAGGGCAAAAAATGGAAAAGTCGAGAGGCGGCAAAGAATTATTAGGCTTTATACGCGTCGAGCAGCATGTAGCGATCATGAAACAAGGTAACTGTCGGTCAACATAAGACATAAATCAATCCTGACGCATAAAGACATGCAAGACAGCAACGGCACTGTTTAGTCTCTGAGCTTTTATACCTTCCATTTTTCATGCCGAAGCTTTTCGGGTTTTGTGAACTAGGACAAAGTTGATGTAGGTGGGCTACAAAAGTCTGGGGGGATAGGGAATCTAATAGGTTCTTTTTTTCTCTCCCTGAATCTCTCCGTTGGGATTTTTTGAAGAGTTTTGGAGTAAAGTAGACATTGTTTGGGTTATTGCTTAAGTTGACGCCACTAGTTGCGCTCAAATGTAATTGAATATATTAAACATGTTAATCAAAATAATTCCTTCTTTTATTGAAAATGTTGTTTTTTCCCATTTATGTACTTTATTTTGTCCCAGTACACTTGACAGTGTTGGGGAAAGTTACTTTTAAAATTATTGAGCGACTCCCTAAAAAAGTAACTAATTACGTTACTTAGTTACTTTTTATGGAAAATAATATGTTGCGTTACTTTTTCGTTACTTTTTCCTTATCTGGGCTCTTTGTTTGTTTGTTTGTTTGTTTTTATAGCAAGTTCTATTTTTGGCAAATGTAAAGGCCCTGAAGGAAATGCAAATTCAGTAAAGTACAGTAGAGGGCGCAGCTCAAACAGCTGTGCTGCCATTCTGGAATACAGAAGAATAGGACGCAGGAGAAGTAAATGAGTGAATGTATGCTCACATTTAGTCTAGAATAGAGTAGAATAGCCATCATATTCACACAACGCCTCTGCACTCACTCACGATTTCTCTCAACATTCGGACAGGAAAACTGTCAGTCAATAAATTGGAAAACAAAGTAACTTGCGCTACTTATTTGAAAAAGTAACTCTTTATTTTGTTGTAAATTTAAAAGTAATGCGTAACTTTACTAGTTACTTGAAAAAAGTGATCTGATTACATAACCCGTGCTACTTGTTCATTGCGTATTGAAATGTATTGATCTCGACGTGTTTTTACAGCAGCTCTCAAGAAGAATTGCACACTTTAGCTTGGTTTACAGACAGAGAGCTTCGGCACTTACCATCCGGAGGTCGGCCTTTTGCATCCGCACGCACCAGTCATGATGAAAAGTTTCGTTTGTTGATGATGTCAACGTGCAGCGTAACCCCACAACAAATTGGCTTTGGGCCGAGGTGACAGAGATGCATGATGGGTAAATTGATGAAGTAAAGCGCAGGTCAGGGAGGATAATGGAACAGAGGAAAACTCGCAGGCCGGAGCAGAGGGTTGATGACGAGGTCTTTTCCATTAACTCAGAGGTGCGGAGCAGGGTGAGGTTGCGATGCAGGGTTAACTCGTCTCTCTGGAACCCGCCTCGTACATCTGCCTGGATCACACCGCTGCGCCGTCACTCCGCCTGCCTGTTTGACACCAAATCTCAACTCAATAAAAGTTGAGCAAAGAAAAGCAAGAGAAGCAAAGTCTCCAAACTTCCACTGCTATTAATCTTAACTTGAGTCTAAATGTTGTTCCCTTTTTTTTCTTGTTTATTTTACTGGCTTTTTTTTTTTTTTTGAGCCTGCAAAATTCCCCATTCAGCTCCTCCATTCCAAGTAATCAGCAATCGTTCAATCTTAGTTAGCTGGCACTTTCATTTGAGTGAAAGTATACAGTACACATGGGTGCCTAAATGCTCTTTATTGCAATGCAATTTGTGCTTTTTCATTGTGCACTTTGTAATTTGTTTGATAAAGTATTAACATTAAGTTATCCAGGCATTAAAGGCAAAAATGAGTGACGGCTTAATTTGGAATAAATGTGCAACTGTGTCATTTTATTTAATTTACTTAATTTAATGTACTTAATTTATTTTATTTTATTTTAGTTGCATTTATTTTATTTTATATTTAATTTTATTTAATTTTATTTCAAATGAAATTGTCTGTTCTTGGTTAATTATGAGTTGCTAGAAAATAGTAAAATCAGATAAATGAGATTTTAAACTGTATTCAGACCCCAATAACGGTCGCAAAAAATGACAAATCATATAAAATAAAATGGCTCGTGTAATATTTAATTAGACCTCCTGAGATCGATTCAAATATTAAAAAAAAGTTATTATGAGTGTATATATGAGTATATATGAGTATATATAATTTATTTTATTTTATATTTTATTTTATTTAATTTTATTTCTAATAAAATTGTCTGTTCAAGGTTAATTATGAGTTGCTAGAAAATAATAAAATCAGATAAATGAGAGTTTTAAACTGTATTCAGACCCCAATAACGGTCGCAAAAAATGACAAATCATATAAAATAAAATGACTCGTGTAATATTTAATTAGACCCCCTGAGATCGATTCAAATATTTTAAAAAAGTTCCACGATTGCAGCATTTGATAAAGCCTTTTAATCGCTCTAATATTTTTTAGGGATTTAAATCTCATTTTACGGTACACTGTAAATGGAAGATTTTTAATGAAGGCATTTAGTAACTGTCTCCTCGACACTTCTAGTTTTCTTGCTCTTGTGCTAAATAATTAATTACCAATCCTAGTCTGACATGAGTACTTCTAAGAACTTGGGAAATACTGATTATAAGAGCCAGACTCCCTCACAATGTGTAATTAGAGCCTCATAATTTCAGCCATGCAGAAAACGCTGAGGGAATCGTGAAAAAAAGCAAACGCTACAGTGAAAACCATGACATAAACACACACTACTGTCATTTACATATTTTAATTACAGTTATTCAAATTTATATGAGGGTAGAATATTACTTCTTTATCATGAATAGAACGTAATCAGAATCTGTAAATGGCATAAGGTGAAATTTGAATCTGTGAAAACATAAAATGAGGTTTATAGGGAGCCACTTAATCCAGGATTTATGAACCCATTTTGAAGCTGCAGGTTTGTTATGTTATTATTTTTTTCTAATTAGTCATTTCTTTTTGTTTTGTTGTGTTGTTTCACACTGAAGAATTTGGTGTGGACCTGTGTTGGTCTGTTCATTGGTGTGTGCACTGATTGAAAAGTAGGAACACTAAATGGTTTACTACCATCATACTGTGTTGAAAAGCTGTTTTGTGTCTTGAAGACTAATCTTCATCATATTTATTCTCTCTTTGCAGGCGGCAGGTCTTTCTCCCGGTGAGACGCAGACTCCGAGTCTCCTTTTGGCTCCTGGAGTGAGATGGGGCCAGACCCCCATCAACCAGTCCACCCCGTGGGAGACCGACGAACCCCCCACCAAGCAGCACAGAGAGAGTGACACCACAGGTATGTGTACAGATGAGAACAACAGACAGGAAATAGTCTGTTTGCTTTGGATGAGTTGCATATGTTGTTGTGTTCCTCATTTTAAAGTCATCTTGGATAAAAACTGCTGCCAAGTAAATAATGAAATTGACTTAAAAAAAAAAAATATATATATATATATATATATATATATATCTATATATGTGTGTGTGTATAAAGACTGGGAAAAAAATTGATTCACCAACACCAACATTTTTTTAAACAATTTTAAAATCAATTTTTTATTCCAGAATCGATATTAATTCATATTAAGTTGCTTCATTTTAGTCCAGTGAGTATGACATGATGTCATATCTCTTACAAGTGGACACAAGAAAGTGAATAATGGCGGATGGAGAGATATTTACGGATATGCGACCTGTTTCTTAAAAATTCCTTATATATATATATATATATATATATATATATGTATATATGTATATATATATATATATATATATATATATATATATATACAGTCCTTATATATATATATATGTATGACCAAATATATATATATATATATATATATATATATTTGGTCAATCGCCAAAATCTCACCAAAAAAATAAAATAAAGAAATAAATAAATTGATACCATTTTTTCTCTGTATTTTTATAAGAGCTGAAAAAAGTATGACTATTTTTTCTAGTGTTGACACTTAATTTTTCTGTACAGCCATATATATACATAACCGTTTAAAAGTTTGGGTCGATATAATTTTTTTAGTCTCTCTTGCTTACCAATGCTGCATTTATTTGATCAAAATACAGTAAAAACTGTAATATTGTGAAATATTATTGCAATTTAAAATAATAACTGTTTTCTATTTGAGTTTTTAGCAGCCATTACTCCAGTCTTCATTGTCACATAATCCTTCAGAAATCATTAGAGAGTGCATACCATGCGTGCAACATGTAAATTATATACTTTGTTGTATTTTCCTGTCAAAACAACGGAGTTGATTTGGAATTATTCAGAACAAGCAGAAGAGATGTGGGTTTCTCCGGCAGGGGACGGAACTAATGCGCAAACGGCAATCTCATTGGCTGACGCTGATCTAGTACCGCCCCTCTTTTGATTTCAAGCAAATCAGTGAATGCAGATAATGTGATTAATATTCATGAACCCAGCAGCTCATCTATCCTTAGTGCATTGTATATTGTTATTAATTGTAGAATTATTTTTTAATAATAATTATTATTATCTATTACCAATATCTATTGTTTTTTTTTTGACCAACAATATCTTAAGCACCACCACCAGTCCTAACCAGTCATATCATAATATAATGCTTGATGAACTGAGGTTAAGAGAGTGTACGCTTTTAATATATTTAAAAAGATGCGCCATGTTTCAAAGATAAGCAGATTTGGTGGAATCATATATACACAAACAAATAAAACATTATATCAGGCGAAACTACAAAAAACGTACAAGCCAATGGCGATTCTATTGGCAAGGTGTGCGTAAAGAGTTGACCTAGATGTGAGGTGTTCAGATAAGCTTACATGGGCTCATACGTCTGGAGTTTCTTGAGATTGTGGAGCATGGGGAAATCCTCAAGAGCATCAAACACAGAAAATTGAGCTGATAATGAGGGGTCGACCAAAGTAATGCACGTTACACGGACATTTCCTCACATCAAATCTGAATTATGCCGGTAATAAAGACAGACTGTCGGCCCGTCTAGCCTTTCCTGAGTGATTATACGTGAGGAATTGGACATCACTGTTGAAGAGGGCAGTTGCACGTGTTTCGTTCAGGGCTTTCCGAACCCCCGGGGCCTCCACAGGGGCCCCCCGCTGTGCAGTTTAAGTAGGAACCGAAGTCTCACAGAGGGAGGGAGCGTTAGCATTGTGTTGAGCTCTACAGGGTCCCGCTTCCGGCACCTTTCCCCGAAACGCAAAGTGAGATGTCACTCAACTTCTTCTCCTTCGACGGCGCTCGGTGTAATATGACATATCTGGAGCCGAGATCTGCGTCCCATTAGCTCAGAGACAAAAAAAGCAATAACGAATCGGCGGGAATTAATTAATCACGACGGTTAGCAGCGCACGTTGAGGAAGTCATTTCGGAAAAACTTTTTCCCAAAGTTCCACAAAGACTTGGCTCTTGCATGACGTCGATTTGCAGTTTAATTTAAATCCATCAAAAGAGACCCTTGTAAGAATTAGTGGTTGATTTAACTTTGGGGGAAAAGAGATCTAGACTCTTCTGAGGGGACAAAAGCACTCTTATGAAACAACTATTTTATCCCCATGAACATTGTAATTATATGAGCAATCAACAGTAGGATCCATACTGCTAATTTCATTAGCTTTTCAGCGCTGAAGCTAGGGCTATAATTGAGTTTCATTCTTATTTATTTATTTCTTTAATAATCTAATGATAGATTTTTCATCAAAAGGCTTGATTGCTGTGCACAAATCTGCAGAAAACGCTCAAATGGTCTGGGAATTACTTTTTTTTGGTTAATAGCACTTTTGTGTCTAATAGACTAGGAAATATTGGACTTTCTTTTGTTAGCGCGTTCACGGTGGTTGAAATTGAGCGCAGCTGTCCTTTAGTTTGTTCTGAATTATGCACGCACCTCATGCGAATCTATTCCCGCTAGTATATTCCGGTCTCTTCAGAATATAGTGTGGTGAAGGCCAATGTCATGATTAATGTTTTTTAATCTTTTCCCCGCCTGGTGTATTTTGTGTTATGGACCATCATTGTTGAGGAGCTATTTTTGCAGCAGAGGTGGAAGGGCGCAGGTCCACGAAGAGCACATATTCATGAGATAAATCTGCCATGTTGCATTGTGAGTAAGCCGTCCAGTAAACAGAAGCAATATGGTTTCGATCCTGTGACCTCGTGCTTAAAATGCTGCACAAATTGACGACTAAATCTGAGACTTAAAGGGGCAGTTCACTCAAAAAATGATAATTTTGTCATCATTTACTCACCCGTTCCAACTTCCAAACCCACTTGGCTTTCTTTCGTTTGTGGAACACAAAAGAAGATATTCTGAAAAATGTCTGTTTTACTTTGTCTCCAATATTCAAAATATCTTCTGTTTTGCTGAAGAAAGTCGTGCATGTTTGGAATGGCATGAGGATGAGTAAATAATGAGTGAGAGTGAAAGATTTTTATTTTTTACAGTATATTTTATTAAAAACTGTGGAATGTCTTCTTTTATTTGTGTACACTCACAGTAAAAAAACAAAATATTGTGCTTTTTGCAAAATAAAGAAAACTAACACGATGCGGTCTCCTTCTCAACGAAGTTCATTCTGATAGCCGTTCCAAGTTAATGTTTTTATTTTTATTTTTTTTTGGACAAGCAAATAAACTCGAGCCGTTTTTTTTAACAAATTCTGATTTTGAAAGAGTAATCCATTGTTTTATTCTGTCTCGGCTGGATTTCTGGCATCACTGCCACATCTTTGTCTCGACTGCAATCGGTACAAAATGCCGCAGCGAGGCTTTTGAGGAGAGTAAAGAAATACGAACCAATTACGCCTGTATTAGCTTCTGTAAACTGGCTCCCAGTCCATTTCAAAATTAAATATAAAATTTTATTGTTTGTTTACAAATCCTTAAATAACCAGGATCGTATCTGCCAAACCTTTTAATTACATATAATCCTTCCAGAACACTACGCTCAGAAAACCAAAAACTACTTGTAGTGCCCAGAACAAATCGCCTAAATAAGGCGATGGGGGTGATGGGGCTGAGACTGTGGAATGAGCTGCCGCTACCTATCAGGTCTGCCAAATTACTGTCAATGTTCAAAAACTTGCTGAAAGTGCACTTAATGTTGGTAACATACAACAGTAAGATTTGGTGCTTTTATTTTGTTGATGGTTGTCCTTATCTTATGTAAAGCACTTTGGTTCAACCTCCTCTTGTATTTAAATCAGTGCTATTTAAATAAAAGAAAACAAAAGAAAACAAACAAAAAAGTTAATGATGTCATTGAGGGCGATGTATGTACTCAGATATCTGTTTTTGGCATGAGATATGATTGGGTTTAAAATGAATCATATTATCTGTGACATACTGTAAAAAAAAAAAAAAAATATATATATATATATATATATATATTAATTCAATATGTTACTTGCCATTTCTTTGTAATCAAATTATTAGCAATTTCTGAGTGAAAACAGTTTCTACCCCATTTTTTTTTCTTCATTGTACTTAAAATAAACTTTCTAAAAACGGCTTTGTAATGAAGGGTCAACGGAGTGGGATCCAAATGCAGGCTTTATTAGAAAACAGAATGGTCGTAACAGGCAGGGTCAAACAGTGGCAAACAGGAATATCGGAGTAAACAGGTTCATGGTCAGTAAACAGGCGAGGGGTCGGTATAGGCGGTAGGCTAACAACAGTCCAGTGATCCAGAGGAGGGGGTCAAACGGGGTAGGCAGCAAACAATCAAAACCGGGACAGACAGGCAGGAAACAGAACCAGGAAAACAAGACACGGGAAATACCACTCAGAACTGACAGGGAACCTAATCAAGACTTCGCCACTGTATGTTTGTGTGTCTGTGTGTGGAGCTTAAATAGTCTGGATGATAGGCTACAGCTGGCTGGGGTGATCAGTGACAGGGCACAGGGCTTCTGGGAAATGTAGTGCGCAGGTGTGAGTGAGTGTGTGACAGTGAGTGAGTGAATGGTGTCGAGTCCATGGTGAAGTGCCCCCTAGTGTATAAAGCGGGCACTTCAACTGACGATCGTTACAAGATTAGAGGCTTGGCAAATTAGAAGAAGGGCTGGATGGTCAAAAAATGGGACAGTAAGCCATAAGTTCACCACAATACAACTTTTCATGATCTTTCAATAATTTTAGGTAAGTCACTGAAAAAAAAATTGGTGTAGGAATTACTTTGGAAACAATTTTCACTCAAATAAATACAAAGAAATGGCAAGTAACACATTGGATTAATGTGAAATTTTTATGTAGAAAGACTGAAGTAGTATTTAATAATAATCTGTTTTATTAACAACTTCAAAATAAACTTCTGTGTACATCAATGTCAGACCCATTAAATGTCTAGTCCAGCGTTAGGACTCATTCACACTAGAGTTTACTCTACATGTGAACATTGCAAATCCATGGATGCCAGTGCAGCTGCTGCCTCATGTAAGGATGTAAAGGAAAAACACAAGGGTTTGTGAAAATGGTGTCTTTTGATACACTGAGGTAAACATTCATTGACCAATGAGAAGTTCAGACTTTTCCAGGTTTTTAGAAATCCAATTCACTGTATCCCCACCTGATTTCAGACTGACCCGGCTCTTTCTACACCCTCGAAACAGATTTTACACCTTCCTATAAATCAAACGCCCCGTCAGAGGAGGGTTCTCTATAGTGTGTAAGCACCCGTAGGATCTGCTATCATAACTCTGTCTCTGAAATTATAGTGATAGTGTGGAGATGAATATAAACAGTAAGAGCAAGTAAGTTTTTGCTTTTTGCATACACTCATCTATCGTAACCTTGCTGCATTGGTGAATAACTCTGATGTGACCCTCAAAACATGAATAATTCATAAAGAAATACATATTTTCCATTGAATGCTGTCACAGTGGAAAATAGAGTTGTTATGAAGAAATCCCATTCCCTGAACCAAACACTGGGTATGGTTTCACCTTAAACATTTATCAAAGTTGAATTTTCAGCATCGTTACTCCAGTCTTCAGTGTCACAAGATTCTTCAGAAATCATTTTAATATGCTGATTTGCCACTCAAGAAACATTTCTGATTATTATCAATGTTGAAAAAAGTTGTGGTGCTTATAACTATAGCAGACTAGTGTGCCATGTGGAAGGAACCGCTTAAATAACACTGCAATCCAACGGATTTATTTCTCTGTAAATTGTCTTATTTATATCAGTCTAAGCATATGTTTTCTTTTTATATTTCTTCCTGCTGAAAAAAAAACGAACTTAAACCAGCCTAACATGACTTGGTGGTCTAATCTGGTTTAAGTTGTTCTAGCTTGTCTCTGAGCCTCACCAACCCCCCCCAAAAACCAGTATAAACCATCATTCTAGACCAAACAAACACGTTTGGTGTCCAGCTAAGACCAGCAAGCCAAGTTTTTCCTCTCAGCAGGGTTTTCACTGTACTCTACAGATGTGAAGAGTCATATTTCTACAGATATGTACTCTAGTCTAATATTTTCCGTGATTCTTTTAATGAAGAAAGTCCAAAAGAACATTTATTTAAAATGATATATCATTATTGATCAATTTAATGCGTCCTTCACTAAATAAAAGTGTTATCTTAAATCTTACTGACTCCAAACATTTGAAAGGTACTGTTTTTCTGGTCTTTTTGTGAATGACTTTTTGTGTAAGGCCATGCAGCCTATTAAATAATCTTAACGGCAGCCAAATATCTCTCGCAATCCATTGCCTGTGTTTTTTCCCCCTCATTGAATATCCTGTTTGACATTTGTCTCATTACAGAAGTAATACGAACAGCAATCCACATAGACATTAAATTAATATCCTCGAAATAACATCCAAAAGTTCCTTCTTTTCTGGTCTTTGGTTATTTGTCATTTAGTGGACACTTTCTTATCCAAAGTGCTGGGAAATTAGCTATGGCGACAGAAGCAGACTAGGATGATGTAGAAAGATGATGGCTCATTTATCAGCTCGTGATTCCATATAATACTAAATGAGTTTCACAAGTGTACGGCTGGATGTCAAATGTGATGTTGGTTGTCCTTTTTCTGCTCTTGTTCCTCAGGGCCCCCATGGGTGCCTCCAGTGGTGGCGGCCAGTCAGCCCAGCCTGCTGGCTCATTCGTACGGGATGCCACAGCCGCCCATCTACAGCCAAGGAGTGTCCGTCCAGTCTCCCATCATCGGCGTGACCCCGGCCATCCAGACGCCAATCCCCCCGCACCATCCGCTCATGACCGCACACTTCCAACTTCCTCCCCTCTCTTCCCAACAGCCAGGCAGCCTCGTCCTCAACCTACAGAACCAGTCTCCCTACGCCACCAGCCAACCGCCAATCACCCCGTCGTCCCTGACGACGGCCGGCCAGGTAGTCCACCCCACCCCTCAGAGCGTGGTGGGAAACGGTCACATGACGCACCCGCTCATTCAGCCTCCCGCTTTGCCTTCTGCCGCATTGCCGCTAACGAACGGGCAAGCAACGACTCAGCCGACGCCGGCTTCTGGAAATCAGGAAAGTCCGAACGGGCTTCAGATGCTCCGTACGGTCGGAATGGGGAAGTACGAGTTCACGGACCCGAGTCATCCGAAAGGTAAGCAATTCCTTCTCTTGTGCATTTGCAACTAATGAACGTGCCCGAGGATGTCTTGAAATGTCTTTTCCAGGGAATTGCATTTGATGTCGGCAAGGAAATTGACCACAAACATGTCAGCGAGACATTGTTAAAACCTCCTGAGTAACAGCCCGCGGTATGAAAGCATCTCCAAGGTCGCCGATTCGGTGCTGAAACAACTGTCACATAATCAGGTCTCTCTTCCTTGCAAACTTTTATGCCGGTTCCTGAGAGTCTCCTGCTGTGAATTCTTGACGGTTTTCAAGGCTGTAAATCGTTGTTTGTACAAGATAACCTTGGACGAAACTCTGTCAGTCCAGAAACAGATGTTGCGTATTCCCTGAGCAATTTTCACATTTAATGAAGCTTTTAATCTAGGTTTAGATTGGCTTTCTAAGCTCATTTGATTTTTTTTATGAGCTCTATAAAATGAGTGCAATTTACTTTCCACATCGATGCAACTTGCAATTGTCTCTTAAGATGCAAAAGAGCCAATTACATTAGACTTTGCATGCATTTTTGAAATGTAACTGCTCAAAGCACAGTTAAAGCAGTGGCATTGAAGCAGGTTTAGCTCTCCTGTTGTGAGAGCTATAGCAGACTAATGTGCTATGTGAAAGACCTTACATAACACTGCAATCCAGTTGGTTTATTTCTCTGTAAATTAAGTCTCGTTTGTATCAGTCTAAGCAAATGTTTTCTTTTTTACTTTTTTCCTGCCTGTGGGGGGGGGGGGACTTAAACCAGCCTAAAGTGACTTGGTGGTCTATGCTGGTTTAAGTTGTTCTAGCTGGTCTCTGAGCCTTACCAACTCAACAAAACTGCCCAAAACCAGAATAAACCTTCAGTTTGGTGTCCAATAAGACCAGCCAGCCTGGTTTAAGTTATTTTTATCAACAGGGTTTTCACTGTACTCTACTGATACAATCATAATATTGATATATTGGATTGGAATTTTTGCGTTATTGCATTGCATTGATACTTCAGGTCCTTTATTTGTTTGATCATGCATATAATTAGTCTAAATAAGTTTGTCTCCTTCTGGTCAGAGGCTGAAATGATGAAAGATTTATTTTCTCTCACTCATTTTCTGCAGTTTCAAATGCCATCCAGTTGTTTTGTTATGAATTGCGATGGATTGAATGGTAACATATTGTACCGTTCAGTTTGGGATCGGGAGGAATTTGTAAAGTCTTTTTTTCTCACCAAGGCTGCATTTATTTGATAATAAAAAACAGTCTGTAATATTGTGAAATATTATTCGAATTCGAACTGTTATTATATTCTATTTGAATATATTTTAAAATGTATTTTATTCCTGTGATCAAAGCTGAATTTCCAGCATCATTACTCCAGTCTTCAGTGTCACATGATCCTTCAGAAATCATACTAATATCCCGATTTGCTGCTCAAGAAACTTTTCTGATTATCATAAATGTTGAAAACGATTGTGCTGCGTAATATTATTGTGGAAACTGTCAAGATTCTTTAATGAATAGAAAGTTCAAAAGAACAGCATTTATTTGAAATGGAAATAATTTGGAGCATTATAAATGCCTTCTCTGTCATGTTTGATCAATTTAATGCATCCTTGCTGAATAAAAGTTTTTTTTTTTTTATCTTACCCTCCCCAAACCTGTGGACGGTAGAGCATGACTTTGTCTGTTTCCCAGCTCAATAAATTCCCTTCACTTTCTTAATTAGCTAAAAGCGTTCTGGTCCTCTTGACTTTGATGCTGAGCTGATTTATTCGCTCACACATTTCACCTTGTTGACCAAATTAGCGCATCGGATGACTTTAGTTCTAAGATCTGGTTGACAGAGAACTTGGGTTCCCTGGCGTTTTCAGCTCTGTTTCCTGCTGCTACATCCTTTTAAAGAAGCACAGATCCTTCATGGGTCAGCACACACCAGAAGCAGAGTGAAGAGCCTTCTCTCTTAATACAGCTGCATTGTGCTTAAGTGCAGTGGGCAAGGTTAGCAGCAGCGTGAGGGTAGAGCGCACCCTGTCTGGCCTCGCTTTGTGCTACCAGAGATTTGGAGGGTCATTCTTTGTGCTCCTGGCTGTTTTTAAATGGGTAGAAGGAACATGTTCCCTTCAAATAGTTCTGATTGTGGATTGCTCTATAAGAACACTTTGCACAGTCTATTCCGCACATGTTTCATATGGGCTCATTTGGCTGTTGTCCAATTGGGCAACTGTCTCAGCCTCAGTCCGTTCACTGACCATTATCATGCATACTGCACACAAAATGGCAAAGTTTCAGTTTGATTAGCTGGCTTTACGCTAGAGGTCAAACGATCAATCGGTTTTGCTGATTAATCAGCAGCGATAACGATTGTTCAAGCAATCGGTTATCAGCAAAAATACTTGGTTTTTCCGGATCGCGTCCATTGCTAGAGCGACTGAGAAAGGTGTTTATGCAGTATGAGAGCGGCCTCTAGAGGCGAAACGATTACTGACGCCTCGTGGAGTTTGTTTTGACACGTGAGGCACTTCAGATGAAGGTTTAAAACATACATATCATTATAATGTGATTAATTTGTTGACTAGACGCTGCATTAGTAGAGACAGAACAGCAGCATGTTTGCCGTCGAGGCTGAGAGAGCGATAACATTAATAGATGTACTTCAAACGGTTAAAAAAGTGTGACAAAAATGTTTCATGTCACAATTGTTACCATCTGTTTGCATTAGTTTACATCCAAAATTCCTGTGGTTAATGTCCAGAAGTAGAAGAAGAGGTGCTTGGCCCCTAACAACAACAACAACAATGATTTTTACTATTATTATTATTATTATTAGTAGTAGTAGTAGAAGTAATATCGTAGTATCTACTATTTCAAGTAAACCCACTCCTAAATAGCACATAAAAATAAAACAATATGTGGTTGGTCACTTTCCCTTGTTTTTTAAACGACCCCAGCCCAAAAACTGTTCTTGAGAGATTTTGGTTGCAAAATGTTTAGCGTTTTTCAGCATTGATTTAGATGAACCTTTTTTGCAAAGAGATTTCTATTCAGGCTTATACACAAAAGGTGCTCTGTGATATTAAAGGAAAGACAGTGCGGTTTACAAATCCATTGACAAATGAGTGTTGCTACATTGTATCATTAGTTCACATCCGTTTAATCTATGGCACAAAAATAAAATCCATATTAAAGTCTGGCAGAGAAGGACTCATTAGTGTAGCACACTCTATCTGCCATGTGGCCTTTTTCAGAAGATCAGATTTCTAGTTCGTATCGAATCTCTCATTTCATCTAAAAGGTGATCGCACATCTGTGACCATGAATTGATCTGTTTTATGAATTTAAATGAAAGATCTGAATTTCAGTATTTGCGGCCTGATCATTGGACTCTTTAACATATTCTTTTTAAAAACTTCAAACTTCAAAAAGTTTAAGAAATTTAAGGCTGCCCAGGGGTTGTTTCACAACCATTGAGATGATTTATATTGTTAGCATAAAAATACGGCTTTGAGATTGAAATTGGGGAGTGTAGTCTGTGTCGGTGACATGTGGTGTTTAAGGCCGACAGCTGTTTTGGGGAAAGACGCCAGTGGCGCTGCTCTGTCACACTCAGAAGGGAAGACACGCTTCAAAATATATTGTTTCTCAATGAGCGGCTGCCTAAAAACACTGCATTTTGCAACAGAACAAGACAGATTGAAGACTGAGCCCATATTTTTAGATTTGCGAGACGTTGGCCCCGATTGCCACCAAAACAGAAGTGAATATTTATTTGATCAAGGAGAGTTGGCTCCTTGGTGCCAACATGTTGGCTCCGGTTTCCTCAAACACTTGAGATGGCAACCTCTGTACAATTCAGAGATTTTTTTAGCAGGATTTTTGTCTTTGACAGAATTCAGAAGTAAAAGGATTATGTTGTTTCCCAGGCAAATACAAAACTACACAAACGGATTTGACTCACTCGTTGGGTCTGAAATGGCAATTTATCATCAGATTGCGTTGTGGAGTGTGAGTGAATGTATTCAGTGTGTGTGTGTGTGTGTGTGTGTCTGTGTGTGTGTGTGTGTGTGTGTGAGTGTGTGCGGGATGTGCATTTTTATAATTGACTAGTCAGTGGGTTGTCTGAATGTCTAGTCAGCCTTAAGGAAGCCCTCTATAATTAATCTAGTTTAGAGTCGTTTACCCAATGAGATGCTTTTCTTAGGAGGCGTTATATCATATAAAACCCACTCTTGTGTAAAAAAAACAGTTGAATGGAGCCTAACAGAATGGAAAAGAACACCACTGATTATGTCTTAAAATATGTTGTTAAAAGCAATGGATTTTAACATCTATCTATCCATCCGTTCGTCTATCTATCTATCTATCTATCTATCTATCTATCTATCTATCTATCTATCTATCTATCTATCTATCTATCTATCTATCTATCTATCTGTCTGTCTATTTGTCTATCTATCTATCTATCTATCTATCTATCTATCTATCTATCTATCTATCTATCTATCTATCTATCTATCTATCTGTCTATTTGTCTGTCTGCCCATCTATCTATCTATCTATCTATCTATCTATCTATCTATCTATCTATCTATCTATCTATCTATCTATCTATCTATCTATCTATCTGTCTGTCTATTTGTCTATCTATCTATCTATCTATCTATCTATCTATCTATCTATCTATCTATCTATCTATCTATCTATCTATCTGTCTATTTGTCTGTCTGCCCATCTATCTATCTATCTATCTATCTATCTATCTATCTATCTATCTATCTATCTATCTATCTATCCGTTCGTCTGTCTGTCTGTCTATCTATCTATCTATCTATCTATCTATCTGTCTATTTGTCTGTCTGCCCATCTATCTATCTATCTATCTATCTATCTATCTATCTATCTATCCATCCATCCATCCATCCATCCATCCATCCATCCATCCATCCATCCATCCATCCATCCATCCATCCATCCATCCATCCATCCATCCATCCATCCATCCATCTATCTATCTGTCTATTTGTCTATTTGTCTGTCTGCCCATCCATCCATCCATCCATCCAAATAGGCCTTAATAAAAGCCTTCTGAAGCGAAGCGATGTGTTTGTGTAAGAAATATATCCATATTTAACAATTTATGAACTAAAATTTCTAGCTTCCGCCAGACCGCCTTCTGTATTCAACTTTCAAAAAACTTTTTGCACCGTTAGGATGCATCGAAAAACTTTTTTGCTTCGTTTATGGTGGATGGATAGACTTTCTTGAGCTTCACACTCATTTGTCCCGTTCACTGCCATTATAAAGCCTGGCTGTTTTTTTTAAATTTTACTTTATTTAATACATCTCCGATTGTGATCATCAGAAAGAAGAAAGTCATATACATGGCTTGAGGGTGAGCAAATCATGGAGGGATTTTCATTTTAAAGTGAACTAATCCTTTAAAACAACACGATCTCCTAATGCTGCGTATCTATAGCACGAGTTTACGCTTGTATTTGCCGTGATATTTATAAGCTGAAATTACATTTTGCGTGCATATGTTAAGCAATGGTTAGGATTAGTGGTGTGGGGTAGGGCCGTATTATATGCACGCCAAAAGTGCGTATCATAAGCATGTGAAAAGCTCTTATTATTTGCACATCAAACACGTGCATATCATAGTTACGCCAATTGTAATTTCTGCGTATATATAGTATGTAAAATAGGAACATAAAATTGTGCTATTTATACACACTTTCATGAGATCGGGCTCTTTAAAACCGTCTTGTTTGTAGGACTAATTTCTTACGCATCTCATCCCAAGCCTCCGTTGCTAATTCCAAAACATCATTTTAGAGCTAGTAACGGAGGCTTGAGCCAGACTAATCTAGTTATTAATGCAGTTATGAGTGAGAGAGAGAGATTAAGCGTATGAATTACCTGAGTCTGTGCATCTCTCAACTGTATTTGGCAACAGGGTCTCTATTAATAGTGATAATATAAGTTTATCTGCTTCAAGAATAGCGACATTATTACCTCGCTAGTCAGAAATGTCATGTAGCTTTTAACTATTTTACTGATAAATTCGTCAAAGCGGCACTGACACCACACTTCTGTGCGAGTGTGTGTCCGTACTGTGTGGGAGAGAGAGCGGGAGAAAGAGTATTTGCTTTTCATACATAATAAAACGTAATTTTGTGGCAAAAAAACAAGGAAATAATATGTCGTTTTCATCCAATTATTATTGCTTGGTCGGTGTCGTTGTGTGTTTTGGTTCTTTTTGCGGTTGCAGACTGTAAAGACCTTTGAGATAACTGAAATCGTTTGGCGAAGTGATATGGAACTGTGATGCGGTCAAGACCTGCCTGGAACTACTTTAGCCGCGCGCTTCCCTGAAAATAACTGCACACCTTAGAATGTTCGTCAACCAATCAGATTCAAGCATCCAACAGGCTGCTGTATAAATATAAAATAAACGTGTGTGTTTAATATTACAGTATGTTGACTCCATTAACCGTGTTGGTTGTTATTTGCAAAATGTGTGTGTGTTTTAGAGCACTTTTGTGAGTCGGAAAGCCCATTCGCAATGCCTTTTTAAACCTCCAAGTGACACTAGTACTAGTGAGACTTTGATCAGTTTGCTTGGAAATGACAGTCGTGTTATCCAGCACAGTTCAGACTCCCTGTGAGTCCGTCTCGGGGAATGAGTCAAGCTACTGGGCTGTTGACATGGAGGCAAACACAGATTCTTTGCAGGATTCCTTGTCTCATTAAGACAGATCGGCCTCAGGCCATGCATCGGACGCCCTGCTACTAGAGCCACACGTGGAGAAATGGAAGCTGCAGCTCACGGCCCGAGCACATTTCTCCTCACGTTATAAATGAACGCGCATCTATGTTAATGATCAGGGACTGGAGGAATGATGGCATAACTCTGCGGGAAATAAGCGCGTGATGGACGACGTAACCTTATATATCGAAAAACAGCATGCGGAACAATCGATCCAGAGTAGCGTAATGTTCTCTTTTTGTTGTGCTCACAAAATCCACCTCATCCGATGCTCATGAAAGCTTCCCTGCCAGCAGCCGAAATATGCTTTTTTTTTCCTTCAGATATTGTGTCTAGATGATAATATAGATATGTAAAATGAGCCTTGTGAGCGCATAAGCACCTTCAGGGGGGTTTGATGCCCTACAGTACAACAAATCCCATGATGCATCATTGTAAATAAAGAGCCTGTGGTTTTAAAGCAAAGCCACAGCCGCTTTTTTCACCAGGGCTCAGGATTGTTGGACAAAACAGCCCGGGAGTGTTCGAGCAGCGTTTCCCCTGCCGTTCCAGACAAATGGCCTATAATGGCGCGGGTAGTTTAGGCTGTTCAATTAGGAAACTAATCAGTTTAGACAGATGATTAACACTGCGATACAAGGGCCACCCCAGGAGCGTCCCGCTTTGACGCATGCAGGGTCTGGTGCTGCTTCTGTCTCTTCCATATACACTTGTGCATTTGTGTGCATTTATTAAAATATTGCTGCCATTGTGTCTCCTAATTATGAGCTTATCTGGAAGCCACGCTGCAAGTTTGAGACATTTTAATGAGCTCGTTTATTTGTGTCCTTAATAGCTGTTTTTGCCTTAGTCTTAGCTGATAATCTGAAATAATAAGATCAGTTCAAGCATTAGGTTTGTCTATTCTAAAGGTTTATCTAATGCAAATATGCAAATTATATCCTCATAGAGGTACATACAGGTGTAATTTATAGATGTAATTACAACAGTGTAACAGTAACATTGTCTTCAAAATGTATTTGGATGTACACATATGTTTTGAAAGTCACTGCGTTGGACAACAATACATCAAATACAGAACAGCACAAGTCAACTTTTTTACTTTAAGCGTTCAGATTCCGTTTTCAATGGATTGTTAAAGACAAAATTATTAGCTACATTTTATTTATTTTTATTTTATTTTATTATTTATTTTATTTGTTATTTTATTTTAATTTTATTAAATTATTATCTAAATTTTATTTATTTTTATTTTATTTTATTATTTTTTATTTTATTTTAATTTTATTAAATTATTATCTACATTCTATTTATTTTTATTTTATTTTATTATTTTTTATTTTATTTTAATTTTATTAAATTATTAGTTACATTTTATTTATTTTTATTTTATTTTTTTATTTATTTTATTTGTTATTTTATTTTATTTTTTTTTAATTATTATCTACATTTTATTTATTTTATTTTATTATTTTTTATTTTATTTTAATTTTATTAAATTATTATCTACATTTTATTTATTTTTATTTTATTTTATTATTTTTTATTTTTTTTAATTTTATTAAATTATTATCTACATTTTATTTATTTTTATTTTATTATTTTTATTTTATTTTTATTTTATTTTTTTCATTATCTTCATTTATTTTTTCATTCATCATTTGTTTTATTTACTTTAATTTATTTTATTTTATTTTTTTATTTTATTTTATTCACTTTATTTTATTTTATTTTATTTTTTTTTATTTAATTTAATTTTATATTTGTTTTATTTTATTTTATTTTGACAAGAAAATGAGAAACCAGCACACTGCTATTGACTTTTATATAATAATAAAAAAATTACAAATAATATAAAATAATATAAATGACAAATATATTATATACATAATTTAATTTTAGTATCATTAAGCCCTTGAAAGCTAAATATTATCATAAAGGTTGAAAAAGAAGCCTTATAGAGGTGTATATACTGATGTTATTTAATATATACATATAATATACAGTCTATAAAAAGGTTTTGAATACTTACATTAAAGACACATAAACATTTGAATGTTATTGCATTAAACATACATAAAATGAAGGTAACACAAGCAAACTTTTCAAGAAAAACTGTTCAGATCCAGTTTTCAATGACTTACTGATCATAACATTATTATCTACTGTACATATTTTATTTTATTATTTTATTTCTATGAACTAAATTCCTATTGACAAGAAAAACAATCATAAATAAGTCCTTAAAAGCTGAATATTAGAACCAAAGTTCCAAAGAGATGTCTCATTTCAGTTAGAGGCCTACTAGAGTCAAGGAGTATTAATGCTAATCTAATAATCATTCAGTGGAAGAAAATGTGCACGAGTCTCTTTTAACCCCTAATAATGTTTTCTTAAGCTGTTATCATGGAGTCGCCCACAGCGCTAGAAATGAGATGCAACAAATTAAAGAGTTTATCTGTCGTACTGTCTTTTTTCCTCATACAGTCATCCGACAGGCCAGACTGGACTCCTCCTATGGCTGTGTTTGACCCGTTGGCTGTATCTTTGACTCCCCTGGGTTTTTTTGCATGGTGGTTGATTGCTCTAGTAAATCTGCGTGACCGTACAGTGAAATAGCGCTGCCGCATTTGGCCTCAACAACATTTATTGCTATTCATGGGATTCGGGAGCCTTTCCCGGCATGCTCGTAGTGTTTAGGAGGATGAATGTGCTCTTTAAAATGTGAAGACGGCTGTTGTGGCTGCGTCGTTATTCAGATTTCCCTCCAAAAAGATTTAATGTGTCGTGTGTTTGATTGCAGATGCATCTTGTCGGCGTGTGTCATGATGGGAAACATTCATATTTATCACATTTAAATTTTGCACATTTGAATAGCAAATTTCAGATGGTTGTACACCTGTTTGTGAATGCCAAGCGGGTTGTTTAAAAGCATGATGTTTGGGACTGTTGAATGCAGGAAGCAATTTTGAGCTCTTGCAGTCTTTCCAATGAAAGGAAAATATCTGGTTTGTGATTATTATCTAGTGGTGTTTTCACCTCTTTTGGCATCAGGTTAGCAATCCGTGTGATACATGTGGAGCCTTCCGTGCTGGCGTTCAGCATGGCTACACAGATTAATTATGCAAAACAAGATGAATTATATATTCAGCGTCCATTCGACAAACCGTAAAAATTACTTTGTAGACTCGATTAAAAGTCATGCATCTTTATTGCATATGAAAGTGGAACGTTTGGCTTTAAAGGGATAGTTCACCCTAAAAAGTTATTTACTCCTCGTTGTTGTTATAAACCTGCATCAATTTCTTTCTTCTGTTGAACATAAAAGACTATATTTTGAAGAATGTGGGTCAAAAAAAATACTGTAGTCAGTGGAGACCAGAAATGGTTTCATTTTTGGAAGAACAAGAGAGTGAGTAAATGATGATGTCGACTTTGGGCGGACTATCCCTTTAAATCCAAACGTTCCATTCTGCTGTGACGAATGCTCCGTACCTACTTCCCTGATCAACATCTGTAGAAGGTGGAATGAAGATGAGAGTTAATTGCAATTTCTTTGCTGTCTGCTGGCGGAGGCTGTGTTCAGATATCCATATCAGAATTTATTAGCAAAGATTTCATGTCTAGGTTAAAATTAAGAAGTGTTTAATAAGGTTTAATAGAAAATTGAGGAGCCTGAAATATTTAGAGCCAGCGAGTAATTTTGGTGTGTTTTGAAGAGGGTGTGTTAGTTCATTTCTGTCCCATTTTATTACCTTCAGAGGTTATGCAGTATAATTTGAGTTGACATTTTGCTTATCAAATAACCAATTAAAAATTCTTCCTCATGTTAATGAACATCCTCTTTATTATGATATTGTTACAAAATTATATAGAATAATAGTAAATGCATTTTTTAAGTTATTAATAAATTATAAAAATTATATTTCAAATAAATGCTGTTCTTTTGAACTTTCTATTCATCAAAAAAAAATTAACACAACTGTTTTCAAACCTGTTTCTTGAGCAGCAAATCATCATATCAGAATGATTTCTGAAGGATCATGTGACACTGAATTCTGGAGTAATGATGCTGAAAATTCAGATTTGATCACAGGAATAAATTATATTTTAGAGTACATTAAAATTTAAACCGTTATTTTACATTTTTAATTAAATGGCAATATTACAAATAATATTTCACAATACTGTTTTATTGTATTTTGAAGCCTTGTTGAACAGACTTCTTTCAAAAAGACTTCAGAAATCTTACTGGCCCCAAACTTTTGAATGGTAGAGTGTGCATATATAATATTTCATAATTTATTTACAAAAGTATTTAGCATTTAAAGGATTAGTTCATTTCAGAATTCAAATTTCCTGTTAACTCACCCCCATGTCATCCAAGATGTTTATGTCTTTCTGTCTTCAGTCGAAAAGAAATTATGGTTTTATTATCGTTCAAGGATTTTTCTCCATATAGTGGACTTCAATGGGGTTCAGCGGGTTGAAGGTCCAAATTGCAGTTTCAGTGCAGCTTCAAAGGGCTTTATCCCATCCGAGGAATAAGGGTCTTATCAATCAAACCGATCAGTCATTTTCTAAAAAAAAATAAAACATTTACTTTTTAAACACAAATGCTCGTCTTGCGCTGCTCTGGGATTCGCCACACATTACGTAATCACGTTGAAAAGGTCACATGCGACGTAGGCGGGAGTACCGATCAAGTTTTTACAAAGTGAACGTGCAAAGACTACTAAAGTCTACTAATAAAGTCAAACATCCTTTCCAAAAACAGGTAAAATGATGAAGTCGGACGATTGTAGAAAATTATTTTTGCTCACTACTTCCGCGCGACCTTTCCAGCATGATTACGTAATGCGTGGCGAAGCGTTTGATGAGCATTTGTGGCTAAAAAGCTACTAATTTTTTTATTTTTTTAGAAAATGACCGATCGTTTTGCTAGAGAAGACGCTTATTCCTCATCTGGATCATGTAGAGCCCTTTGAAGCTGCACTGAAACTGACATTTGGACCTTCAACCTGTTGAACCCCAATAATGCCCACTATATAGAGAAAAATCCTGGAATGTTTTCCTCAAAAACCTGAATTTCTTTTCGACTAAAGAAAGAAAGACATAAACATCTTGGATGACATGGGGGTGAGTAAATTTGAATTCTGAAGTGAACTAATCCTTTTAGGTTCACACTTGTAGTTCGGTTGGTTCGGTTCATTTGGTCCGGACCAAAAAACAAAAACAAAACATACAGTCCTGGTCCGCTTAGTGTTCACACTGGCATTTTTAACAGCGAACCTAAAGTTACCGAACCAAAGGCATAGAGATACGGTCACAACCTGATTGGTCGGCTTTTATGACGTATATTTCACGACGGAGCTTGATTCCCGAACATTCAAAACAATGCTGTGTGCTGGATTAAACGCCATCATTTTATGCGTGTACATATGCTTTATTTTTACCAGCTGAGAACTCATGAAGAGCTCTTAAAATGTTCAAAACATTAATAACAGCAGCAGGATTTCCTCCGTTGTTTGCAGAAACAAATATTGATGAGGCTCTTTACCTCCTCGTTGCTCCACATTTGCCCTCGACTCATTTTGGATACACCGATCTTTCCGCGTCGTCAAATCAGCTGACTTGTAGCGTCGCATCTTGTGACATCACGTCCTGTTTTTGGTTCGTTTACATGTCTTTGGTCCGTGTTGCGTTCATATGTCAATCGAACCGCACCAGAGTTCGTTTGGAAGCGGACCGAGACCCATCTTTTTAGCGGTCTCGGTGCGCTCCAGGGTTCGGATGGCAGCGTTCACATATGTTCAAACGAACCGCACTAACTGCGCAATCGCACCAGGGTTCGTTTTAATCAAACATGACAATGTGAACGCACCCTAAGAAGCCAAGTATGGTCAATCTTGTGAAAAAATTGAGACACTTGGTTTCATTACTGGGTCCAATCTTTTTTACTATTCCCTTTTCCGCAGTACAAAAACCCGATGGAATCTGATTGGTTGTTGTTGCTCTAATGTCTACAACAGTTAACATTTTGGCATCGCAGCTAAGATAACAACTTCAGCTGTTATTGTTCGTAATGTGAAGAAGGCAGACTTGGACCACTGCGGCTGGACTGATTCGCCTCTTTCGATTAAGCCAGTCCATTTGCCATCCCAAACAGAAGTACACAAAGTGGATTATCTGAGGATTTTGTGCGGGCTCATCCGTGTTCTATATTGTAGTTACTTGAGTAAAGAACAAAGACGAGCCCACAAGAAATCCTCCGATAATCCCACTGCTTGTTATCGTAATTTCTGAAAGCAGGTGTGAATGTGAGCCCGTCGCCCTGCGTGAACGTCTCCCGCCGCCGAGGTGCGAGGAGTCAATGCTAGATAATTATTTTGCCATCATCCATTGAGATGTATTTGGAGCTTGAGTGGAGGTTGGTGTGAGAGTGTGTGATGCAGTCTCTTCTTATTATTGGTCTTAAGAAGGGAGCAACCCTCTGTGAGCCATACATTATGTCCCCTGCAGTTAATATGCAGTCGGCAGGAGAGCTCATTAAGATTGATCATTCGCAGACCGCCTCCTCCGTACCCAAACTCTGCTCTGCCTTCATTAATCACTCGCCTTTCAAGATAACGCTCCGCGTCGCCTGACAGGTTCGCTCCGAGACACCGAACCACGGCCGAGAAACTGCAACCGCTCTCGCGGTTGTTGGGAACTCTCGACGTGTCCGCAAACTGTCACCAACTCCTCTCGGATTCGCTTTTCTTTTTTTTCTTTTCTTTTCTTTTTTTTTAAGCTCTTTCTCACTCATTTCACATCTTCATCTTTCTCCTTTTGTGTTTGTTTCTCTTTTATTTCTTGATGCTTTATAATACACTTCCACCGTGTTCTCTTGTAAATAAGTGTTGCCTTGGTTATATAACTTTCGTATTCATAATTACAGCTTTAAAAATAAATGTATACTGCTGTAAAACACATAATCAAGGCCAAATGTCATCTTGTTTTTAAAAGGAGGAACAGAGAGTTATTTTTGATGTTTACATTTTCAAAAGCTCTGTGCAAAATATGAACCGTTTTTGAATGGCAGCTCAAATCATTCAGTATAATAAAAAATAGGATGTGCATTTTTTCTAAACTGTCAGAATTTGCGTACTAGATTTAATACATATATATATATATATATATATATATATATATAAATACATACACACACACCTCCAATAAAATCTATTACATAATTACATAAAATATATTTTATGCAATATAAACATATAATTTAAATTCTAAACATATATATATATATATATATATATATATATATATATATATATATATATATATTTACACACATAAGGCAAAATTTGCAAAAATTGACACCTGCAATAATATTTTTTTAACAAAATAAAACAAACATATAATTGTGATTTTTGGTGAAGAAACTTGTATTTTATACAATTTAATGAAATTATTAATTGAATTAATTGAAATAAACAGAAATAAAAAAAGTATTGTATTTTTTATAATCTAATTTAAATTTTAAATTCTAGATTTATATTATATAAAATTATTTAACTTATGATTTCAATTAATTCAGTTAATAATTTCAATAATTTATATACAATACAAATTTCTTCACCAAAAATCACAATTATGTTTGTTTTATTTTGTTTATTTTGTTAAATATATATATATTTCTGTGTGGGTATGGGTGGGTGGGTATTCCCTACGTTATGGGGACCAAATGTCTTGTGGGGACATTTTTTTGGTCCCCATGAGGAAACAAGCTTATAAATCATACAGAATTATCTTTTTTGAAAATATAAAATAGCAGAACATTTTCTGTGATGGGTAGGTTTAGGGGTGTAGGGGGACAGAATTTACAGTTTGTACAGTATAAAAACCATTACGCCTATGGAATGTCCCCATAAAAAATGAAAACACAACGTGTGTGTGTATACACTACTGGTCAAAGTTTGGAATAATTAAGATTTGTAAATAAATGTTATGCAATAATATTTAACAATATTACTGATTTTACTGTATTTTTGATCTCAGCCTGATATATATATATAAGAAGATGACATTCGCCTCAGGAAAACAAGATTCTACCGTAAGTTTTCTCGTGACATCCCCAAATCAACCTCTGCTCTCCATTGCATCAGGCGCCTTTTTTAAAAAGTTCACACTTGAGTAGCGCTGACGTGTGTCTAGCCCTCACGCTCTCATTATCAGAAGGGTAAGAATCGAGGTCAGAGAAAATTGATGCCAAACTAGTTCCTTTCATTCTCACTCGGCGACTGTAACTTTTTCCCTTTTTTTTTTTTTTTTACCCGACAAAGTGACATTCAGACTACAGCTCGCAATCAGAGGTGTCTCGTTTGCATATGCACCGGAGGGACATTTTTTGTAACCAATCAAATCAAGCCTCTCCTTCCTGTGGGAACGCTCACATCAGGGTACAGACGGAAGCCAGCGGGGTGAACCCGCCCCCTTCTCAGCAGGAAGTCTTGGAGGAAGTACAGTGCAGAGATGGAGGATGGGCTGTGCCGCTCATTATACAGCAGCAGTTATTCAGGACAGACAGTGCTTTGAAACACAATCATTTCGAGGGATTTTGCCTCTGTTTCCCCACATCATACACAGTTTGTTTCCTTATCGATTTCATTGGAGGTGTTAGGTGAGCGGGAAGTGTTTTGTCAGGGAGTTTTATATGGCAGAGGTGAGATGTGTTTGCAGTGAATATGGCCTGTCTTTGTTGTAATTTGAGGAAGTATTTCTGTGAACAGGTATTGAATGCATTTTAAGACATTTATTTGTTATTTACACAATAGAAAGTCACCTCGCAGGATAAAAATAAAAAGCTAAAGGTTAGAACATTGATTGAGAGATTGAGAGTTATGAGTCTAATTTTACCTGAAAGCTGAATTAATCAAATTCAAACACATATATTTGTTGTTGTTTTTCTGATGAAAATTGATGGAAATCACATAAGTTCATTTCTTTATCACTGTTACTGCAGGTGGACATACTGTAGGAGTGAATATTAAATAATTTCACATTGGTTTGTGCAGATTTTTTGCAGATTTTGTCATTATTATCATGTCCTTCACATCTAACATGAAAAGCTTGTTAATTAAAGCAATATTTCTAGTTTATTTAGTTTTCTCTCTGAAATTAAAATGTTCCAAATGAATTGTTTTCTCACAAATATTGCTTTAATTGTGGATTATTTTTCCTGTGTCCTCAATTTTACTCTCCATCCGGTTTCCATCACGAGTTTGTTTAACTCGTTTGTTTCATCCGGCAGCAATTCCTTAAAGGGACAGTTCACTAAAAAAAATTGAAATCCTGTCATCATTTATGCACCCTCATGCTGTTCCAAACCAAATCTGAATCTTTATTTTCAGGGGAAACAAAATGAAGATACATTATTTATTTATTATTTTTATTTATTTTTTTGGTCCAGACAATGAAAGTCAGTGGGATCCAGTGTTGTTTTGGACCCCACTGGCATTCATTGTATGAACAATAACATTTTTTCAAAATATTTTCTTTAATAGATGTAATAAAAGAAATATATACAATTTTAGAATGGCATGAAGCTATGTTTTCAATTTTATGAAAGTGAAATTTATGATCATTTTATTGAAGTACATTACCAAAAAAAAGAATCTTGTTAATTTTTTAATTCACTTTTAACATGATACAAAGATACAATAAGATCCTTCCAAAAAAAGAGTCAAAAAACTCAATACTTGAAATTCATTTGCTTTGTTTTTTGAATATGCAACAAATGAATTTTAAGTATTGAGTCTTTTTTTAGGTGAGCTGTCCCTTTAAGGATCTGCAGCCGGTTCCAACAATTTAAAAAAATGGAAAAAAAAATCGTAACGATTTATACTCTTAAATTATAACTCAGGATTTTATTAACTTAAGCGGATTGTAGGGCCCTTGTATTTTTTAGTTCAAGGGATTTTACAAAAGGCTAACAATATGGAAAGCGAAATTGAGGATGCAGGAAAAAATTAATTAATTAATCACCAATTAAACCAAAAAAAAATGCTTTAATTAACTTTTATTAATGTTATAACTCAGCACATCACCTCGGAACATGTCATAAGTGACAAAATTTGCTCAAACCACAGAGAAGTAATATAAAATTCACATCCGTGTCCATTTAACCCTCTGGGGTTGACGAACACGCCGACGAGTTCACTTAGATTTCTCCCTCAGCTGAAGAACTTCAAATAGTGCCACTGTGATAAAAGAAGTAAATGTATATATGATTTCCATCCTGAATATATAATGCAGTACGTTATAACACACATGATGGACTCACGAAACCGCAATGTACTGCATGATCCGGGTTTGAAACAGACTGCAATATATTATCGATGAATCTCCCTGTAACAGGAGCAGATGCTGCACACGGTGCGTCAATGACGCGTGCATTTCTCCACTAATGAGAACGCGCGTAATTAGAGATCGAGAAACAAAGGCGAGCGAACGCAGAATGATGCGAGTATGAATCGCGCACACACACTAAACATGCGTGTCGACTTCAATCTGTCTTCACGTACTTTAGCAGCTCACTACTGATCTCAGAAAGCTTGGCATGATAGATGCAATGGAAATCTTTCTTAATCACTCATGCTGTTCAAAAAACGAATAGCACGGACTCTAGACGTGCTGAAATTCTGAATTGCTGAAACGTTTCCACGGCATAGAATGCCATAATTGTTTTGCGCTTTGGTAAATGTTTTGTATTGGTATTTGTTTCAAACGCTGTAGTGCTTTTACTCCTGCATGGTAGAAATAAATTGATTCTCTTGTGCTTTTTAAAGGTGATCCATAATTGCCATCGCTGGCGGTTCGTTAGTACGGCGAACATGTTCAGGTAATAACTGCGCTCGGGCGTATTTTGGTTGTGGTATCTCCTGTGACTGTGCAAAGTATAGTTCCTGGGGTTAAATCAGAGTTTCAGGGGCTTGTGCTTGGAAATGACTCTCCGTGCAAAG
The DNA here is from genome assembly GCA_038088235.1 of Zacco platypus. Classification (NCBI taxonomy): domain Eukaryota; kingdom Metazoa; phylum Chordata; class Actinopteri; order Cypriniformes; family Xenocyprididae; genus Zacco; species Zacco platypus. Next base: position 4,696,683 of record CM076072.1, read on the forward strand.
ACCCGCGTTTCTCACGAAGCATTATCGTTGCTCAATTTGAATGCATCTGTTGAAATAAGGCAAAGCATAGGTGTGAAATATGCTTGCTTTGACATATTTTATGATGCAGAAGCTGAAGTCAGCACTATGTTTGTCAAAGTGAGCTCTATGATGTGTAACCGTACATGAAATGAAAGGCAACGATGTGCAGATTCCAAATACTTGTTGGCTAAAGCGGAATAAAATAACTCATGTAGTAAATGGACATGGTGGTGTGATTCTCCACATCTTCTGTGGCGCAAACGGATTGTTTTTGCTTTATTCAGATCGTAATGAATTATTAAGCATCTCCATTCTTGTGGTCATTATTATTAGCAGATACTGTTAATTAAAAGACATGATCTTAAGACCTTGTTCCCATCTCAATCTGTTTGTTCATATTACAAATACCTTGTTATCTGATATGTTTTGGTGTATGCGCTCTCTCTCTTTCTCTCTCTCTTCTCTCTTCTCTCTCTCTTCTCTCTCTCTCTCTCTCTCTCACTCACAAACACACACACAATTTCAACGTTTGAGTCTGACTCATGCAACACAGAATATAGAATATATTCAGTATTTTTGTAACATTATGTGGTGAGCCTGAGTTTTGAAAAGGTCATATTTTATATGGATGTCTTCGATTTTGCTCCATCCGAACAAAATGAAAGCTGGCTGTCGAAATAAATAGTCAAACGAGTATTTTGAGAATTCCTCCGTTAGAATACTAATCTAACATCTTATTTAAAAATCGGAAATTATAAAAAAAAAATATATATATTTATTTCAGGAGCTCTATTGTTGCAAAGCCATAAGATACAATTGTGAAAGCAAGATTAGAAGTAATTAGAAGCGCCATGCTTTCCATGATAACTCGTTGCAGTGATCTCCAAAGCTGGCTTTGTTTGGGGCAGACCCAGGGGTCACCAGTAAATGATTTCATAGCACAATACCAACACGCTTTATTCTCTGAGAGTTAATGGCGTTAAAACTGAGCTCTGCTAAGAACAAAGATCATTAGATCTGTGCCACCTGCTGAAAGAGCTAAATGAGGGTTCATGCTTTTAACTAGAAAATAAAAATAAATTGTGTGTGTGTGTCTTTATGTGTTTTGTGGGGACTTTCCATAGGCGTAATGGTTTTTATACTGTACAAACTGTACATTCTGCCCCCCACCCCTAAACTTAACCCTCACAGAAAATGTTCTGCTACTTTAGATTTTCAAAAAAGATAATTCTGTATGATTCATAAGCTTGTTTCCTAGTGGGGACCAACAAAAGGTCCCCACAATGTCAAGATTTACTGGTTTTACTTACTTTGTGGGGACATTTGGTGCCCACAATGTAAGGAAAACAAGTACACAACATGTGTGTGTGTGTGTGTGTGTGCTTGTTTTCATGATTTATAAGGACACAAATTTGTATAATGACATGGGTATTACACTGGTATTACGACGTAAACATGTTTTATGAGGACATTTCATGAGTCCTCATATTTAAAATAGCTTTAAATTGTAAAAATGTTTTATATATATATATATATGTCAACTCCCATTTATTTGAAATATTATTATTATAGTTTTTAAGACACTGTGTCAAATTAAAAACAGTTAAAGTGCCCAAAGTATGCTGATAGTTCACCCAAAAATGAAAATTCATTTACTCACCCTCAAGTAGTTTATGAATGTATTTGTTCTGCTGAACACAAAAGAAGATATTTGGAAGAATGTCAGTAACCTAAGAAGGAAAAATAAATACTACGGTAGCAAGATCTGTTTAGTTACCGACGTTCTTCCAAATATCTTCCTTTGCGAACAAATACATTCACAAAGGTTTCAAACTACTTGAGGGTGAGTATATGATGACAGAATTTTCATTTTTGGCTGAAGTATTTCTTTAAAGGTTCCTCATTTTATTTTGGAGGACTCCTAATTCATCCAAGGTCAAAAATACTCATTATATGCATTGCACATCACGTCATTTCTCAAAGAGTCTGAAAACTGTTTGTTTGAAGAGTCAGTCTCTCTAATCCCCTCCTTTCCAAGAGACTACTCTGCTCTGATTGGTCTACCAGTGTGTGTTGGAAATGAAACGCATATTACCATATTTTACTTTCGGCTTACTCTGTGCCTGATAAACAGTGATAAGAAAGATGGAGTCACTTATACCAGATCAATTCTTTGGAAGCGCATGAAAAGTGGATTTGCGGTCGCAGAGCAGAAAACAGTCGACGACACGAACCAAACTCTTCCACTCCTCAGCTACAACTACAGAGTTTGAGGGCGGGTCAAAGCAGATGTTGTTCGCGTGCAGCCAATGAAGACATTATGCAAATTAGTTGCATTGCTACTTAGGTATGTGACAGGAAGTGAGGCTGGAATTATTGACGACTCATTTCAACAGTTCAGAATCAATTGTTTTTTAAGATACAATAACTTTATTTATCTTTGAAACGTTGCAGACCTTTTACATTCACAAACAGCTTTAGTACACATTACACGAACATAATATATATATAAAAAAAAAGCATAATGAGGCATTTTAAAATGAATTGTGTCTAATTGCTCTAAATTAACACGTTAAATTGACAGACGTAGATGATGTGACATTATATAAACAGCGTATAGTGTATAGATTAACTGGAATAAAAAAAAAAAACACGAAGAATTAGAATTTCATTATTTATTAAATGTAAAATTAATTCTTAACTAAATGGGATTTAGTGTTTACATTTACTTGTCTCCACAAACCATTTCTGGAAATATTTGACTTAATTGAAAGGAGGTGCTGATATTTTGGCAAGAATGCCATTTAATGCTTTAGCTATTTTTTACTCTCATTTCTTTCTGATAAAATGTGACAAGTACACCAGAAACCGAGGGGTTTCTTTCCGAGCGTAATGTGTCGGTGGGTTATATTGTTTTTTTAATTACAGGGGAAGAAAAACAGGCTAGAGAGGAAATTAGCATATACTCCTGCTGCTTTGTTCTGAACTGAGAGATGCAAATATTCAACACCGAACCTAAAGACCAGCCCATCAAATAGACTTTAACACTTTAAATGGATCTGGGTCTGTGTGTGTATTTGTACATCAGTAAGTTGTGGCCACGTGCTGAAAATAATTGCTTATTCCATGAGCTAATTGCTCCGATTAATTCAGTTAATGAGTTCCTGAATTAGTCAGATAAATGCGTTTGCGTGTGTTCGAGTGCGTGTGTCCATGCTTTGCTTGTCAATTATGAATTTTCGTCACGATTACCCTTTCCCTCAACCTAGATGAATCTGTATTGGAACATAACGTTGCCTTGTAAACGAGTTTATTTTTAATTTACAGGGTACTCAAGCAAAAGAGGGCCAAGACCACTAATGAGAAATATATGCACAGTTTAAGATGTTTCATTTGGAGCTGTCGTGTCACACGGTTTCACATTAGCAAGCCGATCCATTCACCTACATTATTTAGATATTTTCGACACGTTATTAAGCGCATGTTTTCGGCTTGTAGGGTGTCACTCTGTTTAACATGTTTTAATGGGAATTTTATAGTTAGGGCGATTCTTTCATAAGGGGAAGTTTTTGCCTGTTTGAAAACTTTAAATATGAAACTTCTTCAAACTTCAGCTGTGTTAAAACATTTATCACCTGTCCTGGAGTAAAGATCTGATAATGGCCTTGATCAGCTTTCTAGTGGATTTTAGTCATTGGCGAGGACTTTTGATGGTTTTTGTGAGTGATGGCAATGACATCTCTCACTTTCTGTATTAATGGGAAAAAAATGGATAGAACTTGGACTATCTATCTATCTATCTATCTATCTATGCATGAATGCAAAAAAAAAACATTTTTAATTTTATAAAATAATATTTATTTTTTTATTTTGCAATAGCTCTGATAAGTTATTTAAATTCAAAAAAGGTTATCTTTTTTAATATTGTGTGTGTGTGTGCCATTTTGAAAATCATATATAGAAATATATAAAGGGTTAGTTCAACCAAAATTGAAATTTCTGTCATCAATTCCTCACCCTCATGTCGTTCTACACCCGTAAGACCTTCATTCATCTTCAGAACACAAATAAAGATATTTTTGATGAAATCCGATGGCTCAATGAGAACTATTTCAAGGCCCAGAAAGCTACTAAAAACATATTTAAAACAGTTCACGTGGTTCAACCTTAATATTATGAAGCAACGAGAATGCTTTTTACTCAACAATATCTAGTCATGGCCGATTTCAAAACACTGCTTTACGGATCTTTTGTTTCGAATCAGTGATTCGGAGCAATAAATTCACATGATTTCAGTAAACAAGGCTTCATTTCTTCATAAGTGTTTTGAAACTTCAAAAGTTCGCGTGACTTTGGCAGTTTGATATGTGCTTCGAACCACTGATTCAAAGATATGTAAAGCATTTTGTGTTTTGTGATCACACATCACTAGATATTGTTGAATAAAGTCGTTATTTAGTTTTTTTGGTGCACAAAAAGTATTCTTGCCGCTTTGTAATAGTAAGGTTGAACAACATATCAACTGTTGTAATTGTGTTTTTAGTACCTTTCTGGGCTTTTATCTTAATTTATCTTATTTTGTGGACTTTTTTTATCTTAATTTATTTCTCATTTTATTTATCTCAATTTGTGTTCTGAAGATGAATGAAGGTCTTACGGGTGTAGAACGACATGAGGGAGAGGAATTAATGACAGAATTTTCATTTTTGATACATGGTAATGCATTATATCTTTTCATGAATATTTGTAACCAAAGTTAAAATGCATTATTCTATTTGTGCTTGTTGGTTGTTTGTCATGTGTTTTAATGCGTTACACTCGCTAAAGGCATAAATTGTGTTATAACTGTGGTTAATTGTGTAATACAGGTGTAATTAATATAATAATATAATGATATAATAAAATATAATTATATATTAATAATGCATTAATATAATATACTTGTATAATGCATTATACAAGTATATATATATATATATATATATATATATATATATACTTGTATAATGCATTATACAAGTATATTATATTAATAATACATATATATATATATGTATATATATAAAGACTTTAAGTGTAACCAAATATTTTTTAGGACTTAAAAATGTAAATCTATTAAATTAAAGTACTAAATTAAGCATATTAAATTGTAAAAGTTAATCTTTCAGAGGACAGAGAAAGTCAATTAGTACATGAATCAATATTAATGTGTCACAAAAGTGAACCCGAGTCACCAACATGAACTGAAAATGAAGGCATGAATATTTTAAGAATATTCTCTGTGTTCTTCACGTGTTCATGTGCCGTCTGAGACCACCGCGAGTCAACATGTCCATGCTGGAGGGCTGCGTTTATCCACCCGTGACTCTCTCCGCTGCTTTCAGCCGTGCCACTGTGTTGTGCAGTCATCACTAACTGTGTTTTGTCAGAATCTATAAAGTTTAATCCAGCAGGAAAACAAGATCAGCTGTGACAGATGGAAATAACCCCATTTAAATGAGATGAATTCAAACAAAATTGCAGAACCGCTTCAGATTACCCATCAGGCCTCTTGCATTTGTGGTTTCGGTAACTTTGCAATGCCAGAGATTCTTCTTGTTTTAATATTGCTTGATTAGATAATATTTGACTTAAGTATATTGAGTGCTTCAAAGACTAAATGTAATAATACTCTAAAAAATGTGGTTAGAGTTTAGCCTGTAGTCCTGGGTTCATTTATTTTATATTATGTCCATGGCTTTATTTATGGAGGTTTCATTAATCTGAGCAGTCAGGGAATATATTTCACATTACAGCTCTGTGAGTCACATAGTATATCAGATCGTGATCTTTGAACTCGGTGACAACCCCGCTGCTGCCACAGTAACCTTGATGGATTTTATTGGTGGCCTTTACCACCTCGGTTCTGTTAGCTCGCTGGAGATTTGTTTTGGTAAGGCCATCTGTGTGTGTGTGTGTGTGTGTGTGTGTGCGTGTGTGCTGCATGAAGTGACACTGTGGTCTTGGACCCAGGGTTTTGGAGACGAGAGTAAAGAATCCTGACAGGCATCTCCTGTATGAGACGAGGCCAAGGATCATTTGTCCAGAGAGGGATACAGCACAGATTCACTGCTTCAGTACCGTGGTAACATGTCCCTGGATAGTGAACTGGAAAGAAACAGTAGTAGTCCATTGAGCTGCACGAATCTGCCAGTATTCAAATCAAAAAGAAGAAGAAAACAGCAAAAACGAAATGTTTAGATGTAATGGTGACCTGGAACGATGTGTACATTTATTTTATTTTATTTTATTTTATTTTATTTTATTTTATTTTATTTTATTTTATTTTATTTTATTTTATTTTATTTTATTTTATTTTATTTTATTTTATTTTATTTTATTTTATTTTATTTTATTTTATTTTATTTTATTTTATTTATTTTATTTTATTTTATTTTATTTTATTTTATTTTATTATTTTATTTTATTTTATTTTATTTTTTATTTTATTTTATTTTATTTTATTTATTTATATGTTATGTTATGTATTTTATTTTATTTATTCATTTTATTTTATTATTTTATTTTATTTATTTTTTATTATTATTTTATAATATTTAATTTTATTTATTTATTTTGTTTTTCTAATTAAATTTTACAATAAGTAAGTTAAAACCAGGGCCGTTAACTTAACATGTTAATGTAGAGCATATCTGGTATATATAATGTATGTTATATAACATAACATTATATAACATATATTAATTTCTTTTTTTCATATTTTATCTTATTTTTGTGTAATTTTTTATGTCTTCTAATTAAAAAATTACAATAAGTAATTTAAAACTAGGGCTATCAATTTAACATGTTAATGTAGAACATATTTGTTCCTATTTTATTATTATTATTTTAATATATTTTTTAAATTATATTTTACTTTAAATTACAACTATTATTATTATTATTATTTTCTATTGTATTTATTGAGATAATGCTAAGCCTTTTGCTATTACTGGTAAATTAATTAAGCAGTTATCTGAAAAAATAATTAGTATACAATGCATGCTTCATAAAACAGTAAATAAAATTCTAAATAAAGCGTTTAATTTTACTGGTGTTACATTCCAGAGTAAATCACATATATTTTCTCCTGGCTTCATCTCAATAGGGTTGTCTTGTAGTGCTTCATAAATCATCCTCCCCTCCCATGCAGTTGCAAATGGACTCTTCCCTGAATGTTGTTGTTTTTTCCTATTATTATTTGTAATGGTGACACACTTTGCTGGCTTCTGATTGGATGCCATTTTTTTTTTTTTTATTCACTCCCTCAGTAGCTGCTAAAGAAATGATGCTGACATTACGCCCTATTACACCGTGGATGCCAGGGATAAACGTTCACCTTTCTCTCTCACATCATTTTTGTCCTCCTTAAACACCCCTGCAGGGATGCTTGGATCGTTCCAGTGTAGCGATATAACGTTTAGCAGCTGCCATTTTGAAAAACATAAGCTGACCAGTGAACCATAGTATAGCTCAATAATACAGCTGGAAAACTCATCGAAAGGTTGTTCTAGGGCCATTTCATGTCCATCCTTGTGGTGCACTTAAATGGCCATTATATTATTTTGCCCGTCATCTTATCTATTCATTGTAAACATGTTTCAGTTCAGTACAGTTCAGCTGAATTGAATCTGGGTCTGTGTTTGCGGTGCGCATTGAATAGAGTCTTTGTGTCTTTGTGAAGGCTGTTGTGTGGACAGTGACCTCTCTGCCCGTCTCGGCCTTGTGATCAGTCACCTCTCATATCTGACTAACATGCTGGACTCTCTAAGCCTAAGAAAAGATTTCAAGGGCTCTTCTTTTAATAAATAATAATTTAAAAAAAAAATGTCCGATGCTGTGGTTGGAATGGAAATTTCGTAAAATGAACCACAGACAAAATCAATGATATCCATTTTGCAGTGGAGACGTATTGAATTGTGTATATCTTGGGTAAAATGATATTTGATAAATGGTGACCTTACCGTTTCTGTACTGAATTATTTACTGCACTTATTATATTAGATCATGTTAATTAAAATTTGTTAGAAGAATTATGTATCACTTGAAATAACACTAATTGTGTAAATGAATTCATGAGATTCATTTCTAAGAGAAAATACAATTTGAACGTTTATTGTTTAGGATGTCACTATTTCATATTTTTCTTTCAGTTTAGTTTTTGACTTTTCAAGATAATCTGATCTAGAAACGTACATCTTTTACATTTTTTGCACTTTTTGGACAAAAATTGTCTAAGGACTCAAAATATTAAGATA